>LBNU01010843.1:25899-39820 GCA_014162995.1 Artemisia annua | reverse complement strand
CAACTTTATAACTTTGGGCATGTAGTCCTTTTTGGACCCTTATAAATTGAGGAATGTACAACTGAGCCCCTAGTGATTTTAAATAGAGGTGTTTAGCTAAGCTTTATGAAAAGAGCTTATTGTGTTTTATGAACACACATTCTAAGGTATGTTGTCAAAATGCATCTTTTTACCATTTAAAAGGATAACAAGCATTTTCTTAGGAAGTGTTTGAAAATGCTCATTGTGTTATGTTAATACAATAAGCATGTAAGTAAGTTTAGCGGAACATCTTTTAACATGTGTTACGTCTTTACTTCGAACAATTTGCTCTAGTTAACAGTTGTTTAATTGGCATTTATACGTGTCTTTGGTTTTATTTTTTGCTATTTTATCTTATGCAATAATATTGTTTTGTTCTTATGATGTTTCCTGATTTCACTAGACCCGGAGCTTCTTAAGCTTGAATATTGCTTGATATGCAATGATCCGGATACCTTTTAGTCTATCGGTTCAGCCAACTAGATATGAGTATTTTGCTCATTTAAATAAATTATTTTTAATTCTGTAATTAGCATCTTTACTTTTAGTATTTAGGAAGTAACACTTTTTATGTCTTTAGATAAGCCAATTGACAATGTTCTTTTCTTCAAGGTGAAATTTGACATTTTCTAAGGAATAAAGGCATATTTAAAATTTTCAAATAGCAATATTGCTTTTTTCCTCCCTTCAATGAGGCTAGGATTTTAGGATAATAACATAAAGAAAAGCCATGTCTAAAGACATAATTGCCCTCTTAAAATGTTGCTCATACAAAGTATGCCATGGTCTAGGTTTGTCATTTTCCAAACCCAACGCTATCATATCAATCATTAACACTAAAATGCCACAAAAGTCGTTATGTGCGTTTATTTATTTAAAAAGTGTGTGTTCCCCACAATATAAATGGCATTGAAACATCTATATATAGGGTGTATAGATGATGATATTTTGAAAAGTTGCATCTGATAAGATGTAAATATGTAGAACATTTGTCTAATTACAAGTTGTAACTAAAATGCTGAGACTAATCACATCGGTTACAATTACAATAACCTTTAAGGAATTTCTAAAGAGATGATGCATGACTTCGCTATGTAGAAATTTACGTGATACATAAATAAAGGATGAGAAATTTCACACTTTTGGTCATTACTATATATATTAAAAATGATTTGAAACGACGTCGTTCAAGTAACAGGAATTTCAGCCCATTTTAGTTAGCCCATTATAGATGTTGGCTTATTACTATTCAAGCCCAGTTGTTTTCATAAGATGTCTTATGTATACGTACGTGTATATCTCCAGATTTTAGGTTACATGTGTCGATCATCGTGGTTGAAAGTACAACCTAACATATGTACGTTTTTTTTTTCTTTTCCAATGAAGAAGCTTCTCCATACTATACAATTACAACATCAATCACAAATATAATAGAAAGAAAAAAAACTGCAGAGCAGCAACTGAAAGAAACAAGGAAGAAAATATAGCCAAGAAAAAAAAACTCCAGATGAAATTATCACGTTTACTGCAGTTGAGAAGGTAGCATTACTATCATCTTTATTTGTTGCACTTTGTTTTGCATGGTTGTTTTTTTTTTCTGGTACATTTGCATATTCTATGTGTTATGCTATTAACTGCTCCATAAATATAGGTTACATAATAATACCTGCTACAACTTTGCATAGATAATACTTCATATTTACGCCTAATTTTTAAGCTAGAAACAAGTAGTAGTTATAGCTATGAAAACAAAACAAAAGGCCATTCGTCGCATTCCTCCTGTTAGTTGTCTACCTCCTTTGGATCTATCCCCGAATGTTGAAGATATGGATTTTGAACTTCAAACTTTCAAAAGAAAACAACCAGTATCCGACGTTATGGGTCTTCATGCATGTACTGAGAGTAGTAGCAAGAAATTATGTACAGATAAAAGTGTGTTACTTGCAAACACTAGACTTCAGCCACTGCAAATGGCTTCAAACCAGAAAAAGATGGTTACTACTACTACAACTTCAGCCAGCATGGCTTTTACCTGTAAGTTATTTTTCTTTTGTTTTTGCCATATTGTCTATCGTGTTCTTTTAATCTAAATGGATTGTTTAAATTATTTTTGTAGGTAAAGATACGTATCCTTTATCTAATACACAAATCATCAACTTAGATCAACCTAATGAGGCAGATTGTGTACCAAATAAATCAAAAGGTTGTAAAATATATTTTTTATTTTAAATTTTAATAAATAGATAGCGAATACATACCTTCTTAAACAAGAGAATTTGTCTGTGTAAATGCAGGCTGCAATGGTATATCTGATCTACACAATAAGGATGGACAGCAACCTAATAGATTGAGCAATATAACAAGTAGTTCAGAAGAACATAACCATCGTATGAAAGGTTAGAAATTAGAAATCTACTTTCTATACTTTAGTAGATCAATAAGCAGTACATATTTTTTGCTTTTAAACGATCAATTACTTACTCATGCACATACATTTGGTTTAGTGGTTTCAAAAGTCAACGGCAAAAGGCAACGCCGAATTTCTCGCAAGTATGTACCTACAAACAATCAAATAACAAAGGCACAATCAAATACAATAAACCATGTGCCGACCATAAGTGAAAGTGTGCAAAGACGTAATAAAAGACCAAGGTTTACACAAGGTATGTACTTATAACAGATTACAATGAAAATATTATAAAATTAAAAGTCTTAATATATTTACATACGTTTGTGTAATTATGACAGTGAGACAACAAGATTTGCATATGGAAAATAACAACATACATGCAAATACTACCCAACGTAGGCGCATGAGGCAAGGTATGTGGTATTGTTCTGTATTTATATTCTTTTAGTAAAATAATCTGTGTGTTTATATATCATACACCTAATGATTTCTAATTTACTTATTACAGGACCACCATCAACATACCTTTCGATAGGGAATTGTAATCAAGTATGTAACCATTGTAATGCTTTTTTTTGGTATGACGAGCGACTAAAAAGTGGCAGCCAAAGGTGGCCAGAATACCATCGTTGTTGTAACAATGGCAAAGTCAAGCTACCTGCATCTCAAAGTCCACCAACCTACATAAAAGAAATGTTTGAAGACAGGCATTTCATGGAAAATATTCGGGCTTATAACCAAATGTTCGCAATGACATCTCTAGGAGCAGAAGTAGACGACTCTATTAATAAAGGAAGGGGACCTTACGTTTTCAAAGTGTCAGGGCAGATTTACCACTGGATAGGAAGCATGTGCCCTGAACAAAATAAAGAACCAAAGTTTCTCCAACTTTATATCTATGATACAGCGAACGAAGTTAAGAATCGTCTGCAACATTTTAACAAAAGTGGTAGCAGGCTCCGACAAGATATTGTTGAAAATTTGATACAAGTCTTGGACAGGCACAATGAATTGGTTAAATTCTTTAGAACAGCACGTGAAAAAATGGGAAACGCTAAGATCCCAGACTTTAAGATAAGACTATTTGGTGTCGCTGGGTCTAAACAATACAATCTACCAGAAGGAGATTGCATAAGGGCGATTGTCTTTGAAGGTGGGCCGAATGTTGAAACTAACTATGATGTTATTATCGAGCCCCGTGGTGGTCAACCACGACGCATAGATAAGCTAAACCCTCACTATACGTCGCTTCATTTTCCGCTCCTTTTTATTCATGGAGATGAAGGGTACCACCTAGGTCTAAAATTACTAGGTAAAAGAGGAGAGTCGACAGACCAAGAAAAACAAATGACGATGAAGATGTACTATGCATATCAGATTCACCCGCGGGCTCAAGAGAATAGCTTGCTACTAAAAGCAGGGCGGCTTTTCCAAGAATATGTTGTTACTGCTTATTGTAGCATTGAACAACAAAGGCTGGACTACATACGGAGCAACCAAAAAGACATTAGGAATGATTATATGTCAGGTCTATATGATGCTATATCTCGAGGAGATGTCGATGGTTCAGATGTGGGCTCAAGAACAATACTCCCAGCTTCATTTACTGGAGGACCACGCTACATGTATAGCCACTATTTGGATGCTCTTGCAATATGTCGAGTCCATGGCAACCCATCATTTTTTATAACATTCACATGCAACGTAGGGTGGCCTGAAATAGAAGACTATCTGCAACAATTTACGCACCTTACACCAGCTGACAGACCAGAAATAGTTGATCGGGTTTTTGAAAGGAAGATACATGATCTTGTAACTTTCTTACGAGAAGCAAAGCCATTTGGAGATGTAGAAGCACGTACTATAGTATATATACATAAAATTCATTGTTTATACAAACTATATTATATTCAGATACGTAACAATATTTAACAATTTTTTAGTTTTATATACTGTCGAGTTCCAAAAACGAGGCCTACCACATTGTCATTTTCTTTTGTGGTTGAAAGAAGGCTCACGTGTACACAGAAATGAAGACATTGATAGATATGTATCTGCTGAGCTTCCAAACCCAGTAACTAATCCTGAAGGTCATCGAGTCGTTTCAGAATTCATGTTACATGGACCATGTGGTTTGGCTAACACATCCGCACCATGTATGAAAGATAGCAGTGAATGCAAGAAAGGGTTTCCTAAAATGTACTGTGAAGAGACTTTCATTGATCAAAAGGGGTTCGTTCACTACCGTAGACGGAATTCAGGCATAAAAGCAATGAAGCAAAATATGGAACTTGACAATACATATGTCGTTCCATATAATGAGACACTTTGTATGCTCTTTTGTGCTCATATTAACGTTGAGTATTGTGAATGGACTATGATGATCAAATACCTCTTCAAGTATATCTCGAAAGGAACTGACCGAATCATAGCACGTGTTACAAGAACAATTGGTGGACAAGAATCAAACAACATCTGCCCAAGAATAACAGTCGATGAAATAAAAAATTTCCAAGATGCAAGATACATTGGGCCGCATGAAGCATGTTGGAGGATCCTTGGTTTCGATATACACTGTAGACAGCCAGCTGTCCAAATACTAGCAGTGCATCTTGAAAATATGCAACGGGTTACTTTTAGAGCAGGGCAACGATTAGAAGAAATTGTCAATGACGAGCACAACAAGAAAACAACATTGACAGAATGGTTGCGTTATAACCGCGAATTTACAGATGCGAGGCATCTAACGTATTTAAATTTCCCAAAAGAATTTGTATGGTATTCTAACGACAGAATATGGGAACGTAGACGCCACAAAAATACTTCGTCTATTGGCCGGTTAACATATATACATCCTAGCGCAGGTGATTTGTTTTACCTAAGGATGTTGCTATGCCACCAGCCAGGTCGTAAATCCTTTAAGCACATCCGAACAGTTGACGGTCAGGTATGTCCTACAAATAGAAGCGCATGTGAAGCTTTGGGATTACTAGGTAATGACCAAGAGTGGAACATAGCATTAGATGAAGCATCAGTATCAGCGACAGCTGCTCAGCTACGTGCACTTTTTTGTCAGATACTCATTTTCTGCGACGTCTCTAATCCAGTTTCACTCCTTCAAGCACATGCAATCGACATGTCTGAAGACATTCCATTTGTGCTTTCAGAACTACTACATATAAAAGAAGTGCATCTAACAGACGATGAGCTACAAGCAGGTCTTCTTTATGAGTTGGAAGCATGTCTTACGTTCTATGGAAAATCTTTGAAAGATTTCGCATTAGAATTACCTCCAAAACATTTGCTGGACATGCTACAGAATAGGGCGATTATGGAAGAGCGGAGTTACGATCCTGAAGTCCTGAAGAGAGAAAGTGAAAGTTTGGTGCCTAGGCTAAACATACAACAACGAAGAATTTTTGAACGTATTGTTGATGTAGTTGAAACTGACAGACAAGAGTTAATGTTTCTTTATGGTCATGGAGGCACAGGCAAAACTTTCGTTTGGAAGAGTCTAATTTATACGCTAAGATCACGGCGAAAGATAGTTTTAGCTGTTGCATCTTCGGGTATAGCTGCTTTATTACTACCAGGAGGCAGGACAGCTCACTCTAGATTCAAATTACCGCTAAATCTAAGTGATGAATCAGTATGTACGATCAAGAAGAATACACAGCTAGCCAATCTACTTAAGCAAACAGACTTGATCATTTGGGATGAAGCCCCAATGAATGATCGAAGATGTTTCGAAGCTCTTGACCGTACATTTAGGGACTTATTTGACTGCCCAAATGACCTGTTTGGAAAGAAAACAGTCATTCTGGGTGGTGATTTCAGGCAAACATTGCCTGTAAAGAAGCATGCAGCAAAAGAAGAAATAGTTGGTCTATCTATTACCCAGTCCTATCTTTGGCAACATTTTGATGTTATTTTACTTAAAGAAAATATGAGGCTGCAGCAAAGACCCATGTCTACAGAAGAACGTCTACACATGCAAAACTTTTCACAACGGCTATTAGACGTTGGTAATGGAAACATTGGTGAGCAAGATCCATCTGATCCAGAAAATACAAGTTGGGTCAAGATACCGGAAGAATACTGCATTCCAGATGACGAAGGGGGTCTACTACAACTAATAGATTTCATTTATGATAATGAAAGCTTACAAAGGCCAACTGCAAAGTCATTACAAGAAAAAGCTATTGTTTGTCCTAAGAATGAGACCGCAGATATGATAAATTCAAGGATTCTCGATATGCTTGAAGGAACTCATTCAAGTTACAGAAGCAACGACGAAGCTATACCTAAAACAAACGATGGAGGAGCAACTGAGTTACTTTATCCTACAGAGTATCTAAACACACTTAGGTTTCCAGGTTTGCCTCCACATAATTTGATCGTCAAAATAGGTGCTCCAATAATGCTATTAAGGAATCTTAATTTAGCAGGAGGACTTTGTAACGACACAAGAATGATAATTACACAGACGCTTACAAAGATTATAGAAGCACGCATAGTTACAGGCACTCGAATGTGTCAGAAAGTTTTCATACCTCGGATAGTGCTGATTGAAAAGGACGAAAAATTACCGTTTGTGTTTAAAAGAAAGCAGTTTCCAATCAAACTCTGCTACGCAATGACAATAAATAAAAGCCAAGGACAATCGCTAAATAAAATTGGTATTTATCTGCCAAAACCTGTATTTGGTCATGGGCAATTGTACGTGGCACTTTCTAGGTCAACATCTCCTGAAGGACTAAAAATCATTGTTCGACAACAACCGGGGAAAGATCCAAATACGACGAAAAACATAGTCTACAAAGATTTCCTAAGCCAAGTTACAATTGACCAGGTTCTTTTTAAAATGAATAGATAAAAAAAATAAAAATTCATTTGTAGAATCTTATTCTTATTTATTTAGTTGCATACATTAGAAATAATCTAACATTCTTATCTAATAATTATAGTATATGCATGCCACCATTTTAACATATTATCATAATAAACATAAAATAAATTTAATAAAAATAGTATTTGTGCATACAGACTAATGGCAGGTACCATTAAAGATAGCTCGCTGCCAAAACCTCATGGAAAAGAGATTGTTCCTTCTGAAGATACGTCAGCACCAAAACCTCATGGCAAAGAAATTGTCGCACAAACAGAAACTACAAACCTACTCACTCTAAAACCAATTGACCTTGACAAAACTATACATGTAAAAGTTTACCGGAAATGGACAACAATTAACAAAGCATCTGTCCCAGCAATGCATTCATGCATTTTACTTGATCAACAGGTAAATTTTTATATTCTTAGAAAAAATTGAGACAGAGAAAAAAAAATTATTTATTTCTTTATTTTTTGTTAGGGAGGTGCAATACAGGCAAACATTAAGCCGCGTGAAAAAGACCGCTTCAATGCCCTTGAAGTTGACAAAGCATACAAAATCAAAGGGTTTGGGTTTCAAGACGCAACAGGATGGATGCAAAAAGTTAACCATCCATTCTCGCTTGCATTTGGAAAATATACGGACATACAAGAAGCAACTAATGCAGATTTCCCATCCCATCACTTTAACTTTGTCGACTACATTGACCTTCACTCAAAAGTCGACAAAAAACAAGGGCTACTAACAGGTAAAATATCCATTCGACACTTACTCTACTATAAACAACGAATTTTAAACAATAAATAAATACGCTATTATTTATTTCATATAATCATAATGTTTGCAGATTACATTGGACATGTACAATATGTAACTGACCTACAACAATCAACAAAGCCTACAAAAGAAGTTACGTATTGGAGAGACATCAGGATACAAAATCTTGAGTATGTAACACCTAAATATAATTATATTTTCAAAATTCATGTTTACATTCCCCTAACTTTAACCTTATTCCTTATAACAGTGGCATGAGTGTACGCTTTACTTTGTGGAATGAAAAAGCCCGAAACTTTAACATGAAGGAATATGAGGAAAGTGAAAAACCAGCAATGATAGCCGTAAGCTCATGTATTGTGAAAGCATATGGTGGTAAGCAAAATACTATTTATTTATCTACGATTGTTACATATACAGATCCTAATCATTACATTACCTTATATAGCTCTTCAACTCTCAAGCACAGCTGCAACACACTGCTATTTCAATCCTAACATACCACAAGCAAATGAGATCCGATCCCTGTAAGTACTTACACAATTGTAAAAAAAAAATTAAATAAATAAACAATAACAACAGATAGTAACATAACCTCTTATAAATTTGTAGGTACAATTGCTTCCTTGAACCACCAAAAATAGTCAATGTTCAGCACAAGCAATCTGCTAATATAGAAGACGAGAAGCAACGAAACCGTGTAAAATTAGCAGATCTCCTAACAGAAAATCCACAACATCATCAGGTATGACTAAAAAAATACATACATGTGGTAAAAAAAACATGCCAACTCTCTAAAAAAATTACCATTGCAGGGTGTTCGTTTTACTGTTGTTGCAACTATTGATAACATCAGCGACAGAATGCCATGGTTCTACACAAGATGTACCACATGCCGATCCAAAGTATCTGGAACATTTCCACATGGTCACTGCCGCCAAACAAACCCCAACACTGGTATCGACTACAGGTAAAAAAATAATATAATAAATATTAACTTTAAACATGCCTCATTTTAATCTCTAACATCATAAATGTTTAAAACTTTTTTACCACAGTTATTGCTTCAAAGCATTTATCTTTGACGATACGGGAAGGATAATGGTAACCTGCTTCAGCGATGAGGCCCACTCAATGGTGAAAAGCTGCAATCAAGTTATCCAGCAACTGGAACAGGTAGATCCATACAGAATTCCGCCAGAGCTAGCTGCATTACAACAAAAAACATTTATATTTCAGCTGCACTATGGAAAAGACAGTACAAAAGAACAGAGATTCTTTTTTCTTGATAAAGGCTGGGATATAACACCAACAATTGCAGCTCTAACAATTCCAGATATTAAAGTACTACCAGCAAGCACAGATGATGAAGCACAAGCAACAGCTACACCAATTACTACAACAGAAGCAGACCTAGAAATGAACATACCAACAGCAATACCAAAGATCGAACCAAAAACAACAACTACCCCTGTCCAAGAACAAATCGATATAACAGAATCATCTTCGGCAAAACCAGAAAAGAAAAAGACAACCACACGTAGACAACTCTTTCAAGCTACCACAACAGATTCAGAGACACCAAGTATCAAAAAGAGCAAAAAAGACGACTAATTCAATTGAAGATCACGACTTGCCAGTAGAGAAGTGTTTCTCATCCTGTAAATAACTATCCAGCTATGGCTGCAGCAGCATAAGACTGCTCTAAATAAACACTTATGTTATCAAACTATCTTTTGTGACATAGTTGCGGCAGACTAATGCGCAACCCTTATGTATGTAAATAGTTTATCCTATCGCATCTTTAAGTTGACCTTTTCTTGACATTACCTTTACATTAACTTAGCTACTTTCTAATAAACTATAAGATGACTAAACTATATAATAACCTATCACCGACACGTCATATTCATGTTAACTTAAGTACTTAAAAAAACAATAACTCAAAGACCATAAAATCTTTGTGAAACATATACACAAACAGCTACTTTTTATTAAGAACCAACAAAGGTTACAAACCATTTACAAGCCATAACACAAGTAGCAGACCATAAGCCACACGTGGCATACAACAACAACACTAAAAAGTACAATAAAACAACCTAACGATAGTTCATACTCCTGATTATAACTAATACAACAACCCTAATCGCGAACATCCATTAGCATCACATGACGGCGCTTTTCATCTCTGTTAGCACGTGTCAAGTCCAAAGCACCAATCAACGCTTGCAGAATATCGCCGTTCCTAGCTTGAGCCTTCACCAAACATTCTAACCCAACACATGCTGTCGCATCGAAGTGGCTAATACACTGCCCTTCATCAATAAGATCAGCAAACTTTGAAATCTTCTGCCGTAGCCCATTGCACAACTCAGTTATCTTTGTTACCAAACCTTCATTTTCACTTTCATCTTGCGCAAAAATGAACCTGAAACAATCTTTCAATTCATCAGACCCGCATACTTCTTTAAGTTGTTCAAAGTTTGGCATGGAAACCATATTTTTTTAAAAAAGAAAATCTAACAAAAACTACAAGACACAACTGAAACTACCCAACACTTTGGCACTACTTATATACAAAAAAAATTCATAACTGAAAACAGTGAAAGTAAGTAACTTATAACAGTGTTTAGTTCATTTCCAACTCCTATACAAACAAACCATAGTAAAATAGTATTCCCAAAAAAAGTGACCTCTTTAGTATCTAAAGAACCATGCTATTTCTCAGCCACAAAATATACTAAAACAAAAGTTACAACAGCCTGCAACACCAAACTTTTGCCAAAAAAATCTTACACGTTTGCAAAAAACAAAATGATAAAGCAACTTTTATACTATTTCAAGGAATATTACATACAATGCAAGCATAAAGCATTCAACATTCTACTCAATGATAAGAAATAAACCTTATACAACCAACTAAACATAAAAAATTACATAACACATAGAAAATTCTACTTTTATTCATATTAACATAAGTAGACGGTAGATTCCAAGTACACTGGAATACTGATACATTCACGACATAAACCATACATATGATAGATAACATTACTACTACCCTAACACATCATCCAACTACCTCAGACAAAAGACTACTAAATTTCACAAACTTTAACCATACAAAAGACATAGAGACAACCAACCTTACTAAAACTTCCTTAATTTCTTCACGATCCTTTCTTTGTCAGCTGCATGTAAAGAAGCAGCATAACTTCTCCTAATTAACCATCCCATTTCTTCAAAATCCACCTTTTCAGCAGCTTTCAGCTCCAACAAACATTCATCGAAAACAGAATCAATCCCATGTTTCTTTAATTCCTTATAAATTTCATGCCTGTGTTCAATCCTAACTTTTAATTCTTCAATCCTTTGATTGTACTCCTTCTCATCATACAAGTAAGCATTTTTTTCACGAGAAAATACAGCCTCTAAAACCTTTTCAATTCGCCTATCACCAATTTGATTCAAAATTTCTAAACATCTGGGAAATTTAGGCGACATGTTCGCAGGTGAAGAACCCTAATTTGATGTAATGTTTTATGAAATATGTATCCCGTATTTCTTTTCCCCCAATTTTTTCACTGATAACCAACAATAAAAACACCCAACAAATTAATGGACCATAAGCCCAAAGTAAAATACATGCAATAGCCCAACTACTACAAAAAAAAATACTTACCAATATATTTCTTAAAAATACAAAAAAAATAAAATAAATAGGTAAATAAAAAGTAAAATTCTTTTGCCTTATATACATTTTCTCCAATACACCGCTCCGCCGCAACGCGGCGGATTGTCGCCATACTCGTTAATACTCAAAAGTGAATTAATACAATCATGTTTATATCTACCGGTGTGTTGTGACATATGTATCATGTATGTCGACGTAGTTACCAAGCTTTACTTGCTTCAATATTCATTCGCTAGATTGATGATGCATGATTGCTATGGGAATAGATATGCGATTAAATATGATGCTTGCTAAAGGACACGTGCCGTGTTTGATACGAGGGACAATTCAATACTCAAAGAATGATCGAGTGGCTTAAACAAACCGGTTTTGAGATATTGCAAAAGTGCAACTCTTTCTTTACAGTTGGAATGGAAGATCCCAACCTTCATGTGATATATGCTATAATATTCAAATTGTACAATTTGAAGAATGTACAATTCGAATATAATAACATCTATCACATGAAGGAATGGAATATCCCAATTCAAACAATGTATACATTAGAAGAACACTTTAAGCCATTAAAGACTAACATGGTTTGTAACATTGTTCTCCCTTTTGTGTCCTCTGTAGGCGTACGTAGTAGACTATTATAAATTTCGGCGTTGGTTTTTAACTGATTTGGAGGTTATTAATTCAGGTTATTAGTTCTTAGGTAACTTGATGTTTTAAGCATGCTATATTTAAAATGCCTCTATTGGTTTATATCATATGGGTTGGCCTCTTACATCTCATGATTAATTAATCACACTGATATTACAATTTAAGCCGTTAAAAAAATAAAATTGGTCACACTAATAATATATATTGAAAAAACGGGATATTAGGTTTTATGAGTAAAACGACTAATGTGCCATTATTGACGCATTGGTTTTGAGTTAATATTGCATTCTTCTAGTAAATATTAGTAATGTGATAATCTGCCATTGATATATATATTGACTTATGACTATTAGTTTCTGTTGATTAGATCTGGAAAGGAATTGATACCGGCAGCTTTAGAAAAATAAATTTTGCATATAATCATTGTAATTGTAGTGACATGATAACATAAAAGTTAAGTATATCAAATCTGAAATTGAAATAAGAATCAAACACGAGCAAAAGATACAGTAAACTGAAAGACATAATGCATTATAAATCTCATCGCATACTAATGTGCTAAACAAGACTCATTCATTTCTACACATAACACTTTAGATTCTAAGGTTAATACCGAGCTATCATTTACGTCTAAGTATCCCTACTAACGACAGATACTTAAATCCTTCAAATCAACGCTCTGATACCAACTTGAAATGCTCATGATTTTTTTATTTTTTATTTTTTTAATTTTTAAACTAGACTACATACATGCCATATAGGGCAACGCCCTATACCCCGTATAGGGGTTTGCCCTATATGCCGTATGTTAGTCGACATAATTATGTAGCCTATGGGCTTTTAGTAGTTTGTTAGGCTTGGTCCATTTACTTATTTATCTAGAAAAGTCTTTTGTACATCATATATTGATTTGGGTTGAATAATACAAGGAAGGCAAGGCTCTCTTTGACCCAAAAGCTCATTTTCCGGAAATAGTACCTCTACTTGACGTAAATTCTTGAAACCTGGAAAGCATACTTCTTTTATACTAAACACCATAATTGTACAAATGTTTAAATAAACGACGCACGGAAGCCTTGTTTCTCAAAATGTGAAAGTTATCCCAAGCACTCTGTCACACCCTTCATTTACCTGTTAAATGGCAGCGGAATTGAATTCCCGGGTGTAACGATCATGGCATCTCATACAAGGTTACATTGAACGACCTAAAGTGTCGTTTTGTAAATACAACGTTTGATCATTTTATTAAAAACATAAAAGTTTACAACATAGGTCCCAAGTGGTTTTACACATTTATTGAAAATAAAAAAGACAAGATCAAACGGTTCATAAGTGCATTGAAGTAAACAGTGAGACGCGTCGACTCCTCGACTCCATGATGGTCCATATGCAAGTCACATGTTGTTATCTTAGTAACCTGAAAATACATTGCTAAAACGGTCAACAATAATGTTGGTGAGAAATCATAGGTTTATGAAAA
>LBNU01010843.1:9844-24362 GCA_014162995.1 Artemisia annua | reverse complement strand
TTCGTTTTTCCCGCTCGAATCTAGATGGTTTGCTATTCAAGGATACCCAATCTGAATGATGTACATCACATAGTGCACAAATAGTTCTCTTCAATGGTTTGCCGATCTGAGGAAGGTAGAGAATGTGTATCCGATTGGAAAGAGAATATCTTAAAGGAATTGCTAGAAGTTTGAGGAGGTTCATCTATCCTTTCATCATTTTCTTGTGTTATGGAATATTGTTCGTAGATGGAAAGTCTCTCCTAGAGATGTCAATGGAAAAAAAAATTCAACTTAATGGCTGAATGAGTGACAAGCGATGCACGTATCCAAGGAGGATTTGTCGAAAGGGATGTTCATGAAAATTTTTATTTGTTTACAAAGATTTTGAATGAAAGTTGTTATTAGTAATTCTTAAAAATGTGACTATTTCCTTCATGGCATAATCCTTCCTGAATTATACATAGGTGATCAGGCTATGTATACTTGAGGACAAATGATGCGATGCTTGATTTATTCAAATAGCGTTACTTTCCTCAAAAGTTTTAGATGGTGTTCAACTTGTTATTTTGAAAAATGGTATGCCAGGTAATTCTTTTCAGGGTAGTATGAAAATTGTTTCGTGTAATGGTAGTAATCGCTTGATAAGAATAATAGAAAAATCAATTTATTGGGTGGTGATAAAATAGCTTGGAATAAAATTCGTTAAATGGTTCATTGGATACGTGGGTGAATCTTAAGGAATGGTAATAGTCTACTAATCCGTCAAGAATGAAATCGGCCTAATCCCTGTTAAGACAATGGTATAATGTTGCGAAACAATTGAAAATTTGAACAATTGGAATAGAAAATGGAATAAGCGAAGGTTATGATTATCGCGGAGATAACAAAAGATAGATATTGATTGGATGGAAAAGTACTTATTACAACCAGATTATGTCAACGTACTAACGGAAAATACAAAAGAAAGATACAATCCTAGAGGGCTTGAACTACGGTTTATATAATAAAACAGGAACTCCTTCTGTTTAAGCATTGCTATCATCCTTGATGTTATCCGTAAGGTGTTATCTAATACATGGCAGGTTGGAATGGAAAAAGGAAATGACAATGGTGGTACTGAAAAGGCAAGGGCAGTCTCCCGAATCTCAAAGATCTCAGTGTCATATCTAGTAGTCTCTCCTAAGTCGGGTCCCGGTGGTGTTAATATCTCAAACGGGTGGAAGTTACTACTTAATAAATGTGAGCGATATATGAATGTCAAAGTATAGGAATTGAAGATGAGAGTGATGATGTAGGTGTATCAGCGGATGAAAAAGAAACATCCTCGATATCCGAGTCTGCTAGGATGATCACAGGGTGGTTGGGTGAAGACACGTCACTTGTGAACCAGGTCAATATGAAATGAAATGAATAACCCATGTAATGAAATCATATAACTAATGAATATGCACTTATGATGAAATGATGAGATGCTATCGTGATGTAGTTATAGTCTAGGGTGTAAAGGACAACCTAGTTCGCTATAACCTTTGCTCTGGTACCAATCTGTCACACCCTGAATTTACCTGTTAAATGGCAGCGGAATTGAATTCCCGGGTGTAACGATCATGGCATCTCATACAAGGTTACATTGAACGACCTAAAGTGTCGTTTTGTAAATACAACGTTTGATCATTTTATTAAAAACATAAAAGTTTACAACATAGGTCCCAAGTGGTTTTACACATTTATTGAAAATAAAAACGACAAGATCAAACGGTTCATAAGTGCATTGAAGTAAACAGTGAGACGCGTCGACTCCTCGACTCCATGATGGTCCATATGCAAGTCACATGTTGTTATCTTAGTAACCTGAAAATACATTGCTAAAACGGTCAACAATAATGTTGGTGAGAAATCATAGGTTTATGAAAATGAATATTGTACGATAACCATAAGTATAAGGGAATGACGAACTGTCACAAAATGGAATGACGAACTGTCACATAATGGAATGACGAACTGTCACATAATTGATAAAATTGTACATTATCTCTTAAGCTCATGACCCCGAAGCTAGACTGTAGGTAATGCCCCTTCAGAGTGTTTTGCCCGACACTCTAACAATGATCAAATGAAATGCATCCGTTTGACTGTTGGTAACCCCAACACGGATGGAGGCGTCACCCTCAATAGATCTATCCACTCACTCTCGCTTAAATACAATTAACGGTTCATGATAGGGGACTTAAAACATGGCAATGTAGTAACTTAAGTAATGTATATGGATTTGATACTTAGGCTCGTATGAAAAATGGTGCAATGTATTCTCCCCCGTGGGATTTGAAAACAATAAAAATGTAAACGGGGCTATGAAAACTCACCTCTAGTGATGGTACAATCGGTAATGTATGAACTGAAGAAATGAGGTGCAACTCCTAGCCGCAACCTAAAATGAATGCATGTAATCTAATTTAGATTATGAAATGGGTTCATGTATGCACTTGCACTTATAATCTATACCACTCGTTTTGTATTCAAAATATGTATTGTTGTCGAAAATATAATTTATATCTTCGTATAAGGTCATAATGAATATTACATGTTCATATAGTCTAATAATGTTATACAATAGTTATATAGTGAGTAATAGTGAAATATAGGTTTTAGACGTAAAGTATAACACTTAGACAATTTTTGAAATACGGCTAAAAATGGCTTCGGAAAACTAGTTGTAAATCAGTGAATATTGAGAGTTAGGAAATAAAATTGGTATTTCTGGAAAGCTTAGCACCAAGCCTAAATATGTCCAGGAGTGAAGTTTTGCTCAAAGTGTCTAGATTTTAAGATAAATGGTCGAAAAGTATGGTGTTTTAGGCTAAAACTGCCATTTTTGGGCAATTTTTATGAATGTTTGGATAGTTGTAGATTACTCATTTTAAGTCCAAATGACAAACGGCTTTTTGATTTGAAAACTAGGCCAGGTGCTCTAACTTTTGTTCCTTGGAGTCCAAACTCCAGAACTGAGTCAATTGACGGGAAAATAGCTCTCAACATGGGTGTTTCTGGGTATACTTAGAAAAATTTCTGAGTAAAGTGCTGGTGGTCTTTTAGTGAAAACAATAACTTTCGAAAAATCATAACTAATTCGTTATAAGGCCGATTTTTATGTTCTTTATATCCCCGAAAAGGTAAAAAGGTATACTAACATATTTTCAATAGTTTGGCAAGTTTTGAAAAGGTCTAAGGCTAAGCTTTTGGTCAAAAAATTTCGTACATCAGCACTATTTTCCGGAAAATTATATAAAGTTAGTATAATTTTGTTTTTGGCATATCTCCCTCGTTATGAGTCCGTTTTTAGCGATTCAAAAGGCCATAGTTTCGTCTAAGAATGTATTTTCTATTTCTTGGGTCCAAAATTAACCAAAACTCACTGAGTTTACCCAATTTTGAAAATAAGGACAGTAGGTTTATATATGGTTCCAAAAATGATTTTTCCTAGTTAGTACTTGTCCAAATCCACTACTAACAACATCAACTCATCCCTTAATCTACCATACACCTTCTTAGGGTGTCATGGGTTCCCTAACATCATCTCTTCAACCATTTCTCCAAGGGTTCATAAGAAATCCATTTTACACATAAAAATGATAGAAACTTAGGTTTTGTGGTATAGACTTTTCATGCTTGTACACAAACAATAAAAGTACATAAACCTTGTAAGAAATTTTGGTAGAACTTGTGAAAATAAAGTGATGAACTTACTTGGATGATTTGGAACTTTTTAAGAAGAAAACCTAAACAATCTATAGGTTTATATTTCAAAACCTTGTAATAGATTACTACTAATGTTTGTAAAAACACTTGTTCTTGAAAAATTTGATGGTCTTGCTCTTGTTCTTGATGATGTTGGCTGATCACCTCAAGGAAAAATGGAGAGAAAATACTTTTCTTCTCTCTAAAATGAAATATCTTTGCATGTATGTGTTATTTGGTGAATTTAGAATCATTTATATGTTAATTGTGGTGATAACAAGTGTCTTAGACACTCTAAAAATCAGCCACATCAAAGAGGTGGGAGTTTATGTGTATATTTTATACATTATTTGTTTTACGGGGTACCGTTTAGTGTATAGTTTTGTAGTTTTAGCGTTATCGGGTACCGGGTTAATTAAAAACAAAATATAACGTGACTAACCGGGATATAATAAAGTTGTAAAAATTATAAAAATATAATTTTTGTAAACATTGGGTATTTTGATAGATATTGCTTTGTTGGTACAATTCTTGTTGTATAAATGTACAAGTAAATGTTTAATATTTGGTAACCTCCAAAATATAAAATAAATATAGTTTAATAAACTTAATGGAATTGTGACTAATATATAAAAATATTAGTGCTCTTAGTGGAATAGGTTTGGTACATTGATTAAAAACTATAATCATATGTTTATATTTATTTAAAGAAAATAAATATACGTAACTTGAAATTATAAATCCTACGAGTGGAATAGAATGCAAATGATGTTATGATGAAATGTAGACTAGCCTTAGTCTATGAAATGCACTATGGTTGAAATCTCATGAAAACTGTGACTTAACCTACCCGGTTTCGTCAAATGAATATTCGTAAACCTAGTTTACGTGAAATAATGAATTGTAAATGATGAATGGTAAAATTGAAGAATTGAAATCTGTGAATAGTAAATTGTTTAGACTTGTAAAAAAAAAAGGACCTGAAATTATGAATTGTGACACACTCACGTAGGACCCAAAAACTACTAGACTTGTTCATAAACATACAATTTGACCCATAAACTAACTACAATTTGTTTAGACATCAAAAGTACTACTACTAAAATATAGTATGGTGTTTACAAGCTGACAATCAAAGTGATGCATGTGAGATGCTCGTCACCTAAACCCACAAGCATAACCGTTCCCTCAAAATGCTCTTTCTTCTATCAACTAGCCCCAAATCTACTTCAAGTAACTACATAAAAACATAATCATAAACAGTAAGTTATTTAGACTTAGTGAGTAAAATGGAACTAATGCTAATCATAACATAAATCGTAATCTTCTTTTTATTTTGCTACTGAACCACCCATTTGCTACTAAGGTCATATTGCAACTAAAAACGTGATATTATTACTGTGGGAAAACTTTGGATGTCTAATTCTTGATTTTTAGCATTTTGATTTTTCAATGATATTGTATTGAGTGTTATAAGCATAATCACTGTTACAAGTTTAGTTTTTAATATTTTGGTTCATTTCTTTGATTGTTACATGTTTAAAGATCATTCCATAAAGCAAAAGTGTGTAAATTCAAGCACACATTCAAATGCTTTATAGTATTAGATTAGATAAGATAAATAAGTATGTTTATATAGATTAAAGTTAAAAGAGTTGTCATTTAGTTGGGTGACAAACTTGTGATAACTAAAAAGAAAATAGTGTATTAGATATAAAAGATACAAGTAAAAAAGAAAACATCCCACATTGAAAGAGAGGAGAAAAAAGAAAAAAATATATAAAAAAAAGCATATAATACATAGTCCAAGAAAAGAAGAAGTTTACCTTCAAGTAAATATATAACTTAGAAATATTAAGTTACAACTTGAATTTAAATCCTAATAAAAAACATATATTTAGAAATCTAAAATACGCTTATAAACTTATATAGATTAAATATTAGCTTGTTAGTTAAGCTCGAGTAGCTTTTTTTGTTCGCTAAGCTCATTTGGCTCGTGATAACTAAACGAGTTTTTGAACGAGCCGAGCCAAATATTAGTTTTCAAAGGTCGGCTCGTCAAACTAATCGAGGACTAATATTTGTTCGAGATGGACTCGAGCTCGTGAGTATTAAGCTCGAGCCGGGTTAAATATCGTACTAAAGATTGAATGTTACATGGTCTATGTTTTTCTAGATGGCTTTTGGAAGATTTCATGGGCAACGAGAGCACATGTCTTGCAACCATAAAAATCAATAAGCAGCAAAATAAGCCTAATAAATATTTGTAAAGTCCAAGAAAAGGAACAAGTTTACCTTCAAGTAAATATATAACTTAAAAACATTAAGTTACAACTTGAATTTAAATCCTAACAAAAAAACTAACGAGAGTAAATTTGAACAAGTACACATGTCTTGCAAGGCCCATAAATAAATAAGAAGCAAAATAAGCCCAATAATTGCACTGAAATAAAATGATCCATGAGGAGCCTTACAAGACATGTGTACTTGTTAAAATTTACTCTCGTTACACATGAAATCTTCCAAAAGCCATATACAAAAACATACACCATGTAACATTCAATCTATAATATGGTGTTAATACCATGCAACATTCTATTGTTTTGTTAAGGTTTTCGTATTTCTATATAAAGCCTTGTTCGAACCAAGTTATCATTATATTATTACAGTGCTAGCAATATCCTTATGATTTTCACAACTTCATCAAAGCTTCTTTTGTAATACTTGTATGATCCATATTCATAGTTTAACAAGTATCTGAAACAAAAGGATGTTTAATAATAAACCATAAATACTGTGACATTTTATAAAACTGCACTCAGGTATTTCTGGAAGCATTGGCGTGTTGCTAAATGCTAAAATTTGCTTGTATAGTTATTTATTTTATGGCATTCGCAAGTGGGAGCTTTTGGGAAATCCTCACATCATAATAAATAATATACGACTAGAAATATGTGAGCTTATAAGGTCACACTGTGAGCTTATAAGGTCACACACGTATATACCAAGGGAATAATTTTATAATGTAATTATTTATGGTAAGTATATTAATATTAGTTTATATTTCATGAAATTGGTTAACGGCCGTTAATTATTTTGTTAGACGCAATAATTAACTTAAGGCTTTTATTAAATAAGTAATGGACTTGTTTAATATAGACTTAGCCCAAAACTCATGGGAAACCCATGCGTAATGGGTCTTTGACGATTAAGGGTTGGGGGGGTTGTGTTTGGCTTGGACTCTAACCTATCCTAAGGCCTATATAATGAATTGATTAATTCATTATTTGCACTTCTTGGAAAACCTAAACTCAAACCAATCCTCCTCTCCTTTCCTCAATACATAACCGATAAGCCCCCTCCCATACTTACAATTTTGGGTCGATTTCAAGTAAGCAATAACCAAGTGTTAGGTTGCTTTGCTTGTGAAGTAATAAAACTAGCATTCCGGTATTCCACATTGACGTGTAGTGTGGATTTCTCATTGAGGTTACTTTCTTTAGTAACAAAGGGTTTATCGTGGGGTTCATTGGTGAACCAAGATCCGTTTTGTTGCTCCGTTTTGATCAACCTAATTCAATAACAAGAGGTTAGTAAATATTGTATTTGCTGGTGGGTGGTGGTGGTGATTGGAGGATTGAAAGATCTTGACTTTTGATAATGAGTAAATGATTTCTTTTTTATTTTTTTTTGGGGCAAAGGGCCTAGCTATAATAAAAAAGTAAACACCATCTAACTGTGATTGGTGGAGGGATTGGAATTTTTAGGACGATAAAAAGAGGTTCTGAGTCAAAAGTTTTGATATAACTTGTTAAGAAAATAGTAAGTGGGTTTCTTCTTTCAAGATATATATCTGAATTTATTAAGGTAATAAATGAAGGTTAGGAAAAAAAATAAAAAAATAAGAAAAAGATGTGTAGAAAAAACTGAGTGACTAAATGAACCGACCCGACCAACAATCGAAAAAAGAAAGAGAGGATTGTGATTGACCAAAGCAAATGTTGCATTTGAAAAAGAAAAAAAAATCCCTAAATCCAGAAGAAGATTTCCCGCAAAAAAAATCCCCAAATCGATTTGATCAAAAATCAATCAAATTCCCCATTGACGGAACAACAATGAAATCATCAGTGATCATCTTAAGCATCATGATCATCCTTTTGTTATCATTCACGGGCGGCAGCGGCGCAACCACCAGCATCGGCGTAAACTACATTGAACCAAAATATAAACCTAGTGCCACGAGTGTTGTTGTTATGGTCCAATCACTATAACCTCCATATGCCTTCCGTTTCCTAAACGCAAAGTTATTAGGGCTTTTGGTGGAACCAATATATCTCTCATGCTCGTAATTCCCAATGACATTGCCGCAAACATCGCTTTCAACGGATCCACAGCTATCCCCTGGCTTAGGCGTAATGTTATCCCTTACTATCATCGAAGTCTAATTACCGCTATTTATGTCGGAACATGGAATGCTAGTTTTATAATGGGTGGGTCGTCAAAAGATCAACTTGTTTAGACAGTCATCAATGTCATCCGCATCCTCGATGACCTAAGAGTATCAGGTATAAGTGTATCGACGAATATTTGCTTTATGGATGTTATGAGGAAATCTTTTATGCCTTCATCTGCAAGATTTCTGGTGCCTCAGGCCAACTATGTTCTAAAACCCTTACTCAAGCTATTGAGTGAAACCGGCTCATCATTTTTTTGTTAGCTTGTATACCTACGTCGTTTACCAGCAAGAACACCAAATGGACATTGGCAATGCATTGTTTCAATCTAGTAGGGGGGATTTGGCTATAGGGCTGATCGCAGGGCAGATCTATGCATAAGAAGGTGGTTCCCAGGAACCACCTTAGGAATTGCGACCCTTTAGAAGCGTTGTTTATGAAAAATATAGGACCTACCTTAGAATTAGATCGGGAACCACTTTAGATCCAAAAGTAAGAATGAAGAAAGAAAACGAATTGATTGGTAAAATAGAACAGAGAGCTCATTCTCTCTTTAATGGAAGCTCCAATTTTGTGTTTTAGCTAAAGAAGAAGACCAAACTTCAATATATCTAAATTTAGTGCTTATTCTATTAAAAATTATATTTAGCCCTTCCACTTTATTTAAAGTTACATTTCAATACCCTTTCTTTCATGCTCCACAAGGACCACAACACAGAATTAAACATGTATATATATATTTTAAAGTATTATGGAACTTCATAGAATCACTCTTCTTTTAGAATATAACTCTTTTTTTTTAATGTCAAGTACAAATTACTAATACACTTACTTATATTTTTAACGTTAATATAAAATCAAAACTAACGATATTTGTTTAGGGTTGTACATAAAAAAAACTAAGCTAGCTCCGTACTAACTAAAGAAGCATATATGAACCGTTTCCCACATATAAAAGCTACCAAAACTCAACTGTTAACACTTTGGCTATGTTTGGCAAAAGTAGCTGTGAGCAGTAGCAGTGAGCTGTGAGCAGTAGCTATGAGTAGTAGCCGCAGTTCACTGCTCACCGCTCACAGCTTCATAAAGAAGCATTGGAAAAATGAGCTTTCCTAAAAAATAGCAAAGCTCACAGCTCTCATGCCAAACGAACACAAAAATCAAAAAGCTCATTGCTCACTGCTCATCGCCCCAAAAAGCTCTAAAAAGCTTTGCGCCAAACATAGCCTTTAACTATTACTCCGTCCTTGAAATGTGCTCGATGATAATAAAATTATATAACTTTGTTATATTAGACCCGACCCGACCGGTAAGACACATTGACTGTTGCCCTGTTGACTTTCACGTCTACGTTAAGGAACCACCTTGGCTTCTCGGCTGGCTCCGCCACTAGCTGATCGCCTAACACTTACTCGTTATGAAAATCTCTTTGATGAGATGTTGGATTCTCTGATACATGTTATTCTCGCTGCTGGTCACAATAACATCCCTCTTGTTGTCACCGAAACTGGTTGGCCATATGACCCTTATAACATTGCCGAAGCTACCATGCATGGTGTACGCCACAGCCTACCTTCAAGAACTTGTCGACCATGTCAACTCCGGCAACATGACCCCTACCAGAAAAGACTTTGTTTCCGACATCTATATCTTCCAACTATATGACACCACAGTTCCCCCAACACCGGTATCAAAGACCAAGTTATAGGTGAGATGTATGGTCTTTGTTACCCAAACAACACCCTCAAATACAACCTCACTATCACTGACTCCCCCTCACCAAACAAAAAACTTCTTACCGACTATTCTACATTGTTATTCTCTCTGCAGTCACCAAAAAACTGTTGCTACTCATCGTCAGCTTCATTCGTCTACGGGGAGCTACCCCTCCCGTCGCCGCTGCTGTACCAAACTGATCCAGATCTCTCTGTTATATATACTTGCTACTTGTTGTACTTACATATCTCATACTAGTAGTAGTAGTCGTCGAATTGTGCCTACAAAGGCTAAAAAAACTATAAATGATAGAGAGCAAAATAGATATAGCATTCTTATCAGCAACATTTTAATAGAAACTCGATTTTGTTCGCTTTGTTTTTCTATGTTCTATTAGTTCATATCATGTGGCACAAGTTTAATGAGAAATGCATATTATGTGGTTCATTACCTTTTGAATTATTTGATTCTTTATGTGGTTCAGATGAGGATGATGGGTCATTAGGTACATTTTCGACTTCATTGCAAGATAAGTCTTTAAATTCAATGATGAAACATGATTATCAACAATCTTTATCAATCCATTTGCCTAAATCTTTATCTTCTAGATTAGAACAACCTCACTCTCCTACCTTAGAAAGTGGTCCATTGAAAGCTAATAGTCCCAAGACTCATTTGACTCCTTTTAGAAAAATGTTTGACCCGTTTGTCAAGTCAAATTCTCAAAAAATTTCGATTAGCACGAGCAAGAAGAATACTTTAAGAAAATCCCTTATATATGGTTTCTCAAACGCCGGCACAGATCCAACTTTAGCAAGAAAGATCCTTGTAAGTCAATTGTTTCATCATCGATCATCTTCCTATCGACTTTGCCCACTTACTTGAATGGTGTTTTGAAGTTCTGGAACAACAATAGGATGCCTTATTTTGAGTTCTTAGTTAAGAACTCAAATGATGTTTTGGTGGCAAAGACAAAGAAAGTGGGAAATGGTTGCAATTGGATCCATACATTTCACACAGCTGAGAATAAACAGAAGATTAAGGCTAGTGGACACCGAATGAAAAATCACAACAATATGTTTGGCGCGAAGCTTTTTGGAGTTTTTTGGGGCGATGAGCGGTGAGCAATGAGCTTTTTGATTTTTATTGTTCGTTTGGCAAAGGAGCGGTGAGCTTTGCTATTTTTTAGGAATGCTCATTTTTTCAATGCTTCTTTAAGAAGCTGTGAGCGGTGAGTGGTGAGTTGTGGTTACTGCTCACAGCTCACTGCTACTTTTACCAAACACACCCAACAGTTGGTCAAATGCGAGTTTCCTGTTATCTATGTGCAGAATTAGTTAATGCATACAACTCCATGGTCACCGAGTTTGTATCGTATGATCTTGCACATTCACAAAAATCTGGTTTTCCAATTCCTGAAAAAACTTACGACTCAAAAGAGTCAACGGGTCAATCAAAGGTCCATGTTGACCAGAAAATTGTAGCAGATGTGCATCCTGCCCTTGAAACCGCAGCATTGTAATACAGTTTCCATCTGAGAAAAGTGAAAGCCTGAAATGCAACCGAGGGGATGGGAAATACTACGACTTATTTAAATTTTCTAGAATGAAGAATGAACCAACAACAGTAAGCGTTGTGATCTCTTCAGGAAACCATGGTTTGCCAAGTGATGAAAGCCATGGGCCCTCACCATTGCTTGATCGATGGAGATTAGGTGGTGGTTGTGATTGTGGAGGGTGGGATATGGGGTGTCCTCTAATTGTTCTTGGCAATCCGAATATTCAGGAGGATAAAAGTGTGTAAGCATCTGGTCAAGCTTTTCCTAAAGGTAAATTATCTATAGCATATATAGCATTACATTCTGAAAGAATCAAGTGTGACCTGATAAGTCAAAATAAAAATCCCTTAACTGAAAATTGTGTACGTGTTTGTAACTTCATTAGGTGTTTGGGATAGCGATGGCAGTGCCCGCCATGAACTTAAGTCCATCGTGTGTGAACTTTTTAAAGAGTTTCTCGACACACTCTCCTTGGCTGAAAATAGAATCATCAGGTTAGGATTTGCAGCATAAAAGAGTAAAGGAGTGGATATATGAGCAGCACGTGTCATGTACGCACCCAGGAAACCAACTACAAAACCACATTCCAGCAGCGTAGAGCGCCCTAAAACCATAGGTAGTACCAAAGAATGTTGCTATTACAACGGAAGCTTCAAACAACAAAAACATATACAAATAAAGAAATTATTAGAGTTGGATAGAGAAAGCTTATAATCTTTATGCTTAGTTACTTTGCCTCTCTCACCATGTGAAGATCCTAACATCTATTTGTCTATTTAATAACTTCTATTCTGATAATTCATCAGCGAAAGTCTAAAAGTTTAAGTATGCAATTTTAGCATGCACATGTGAATTCCTACTAGGTTTGTGAATTCCTATTATTACTATTATAATATAATGCACGTACAAACCTTTTGCTTTGCTTTCGATGTTTGGACCAAATCTTCCAAAAACACCAACAGCAATTAACGAACCAAGTTTCTAGGGTTTCTTTTCTTCTATAATGACAGAGCGCGTGTGTGAGTAGGAGGTTCTTTTAACCAATTTTTCACTTTTACCTTTACTTTTTAAAATTACCATCTCCCCTTAATTAAAAAGGGTTGAAAAGAAAATTATTAACCAACGCATGATTACAGAACCCGACCTATTTTACCAGTCCGTCGGGTTACACATGTAAACCGATTTTCGGGTTAACCAGCTTATCTACGCTAGTTAGCATGTTACATGCATGGCTTAAACATGTCGGCCTCAAGATTTCAACCCAAAAAATCTCTTTCACTCTAACCCATTTATTTTCGTGTCAGTTTTCTGTTGTGTTTCGTGTCGTGTCACAATTTTGCCACCTTATGTAACACACAATTAAATCTATCATACAAACTTTGATTTGCAGTAAAACCTTACTTTTTTCTGCCAATCACATAAAACATAATGATAACACACAATATAAAAACCTTAACTAAGTTTACTAAACCTCTTGACTTGGTTTAGATAATATATAAAACTGTACCCGCCATGCTCTCAACCCAGGCCATATTATTAATTGGCAGACAATATATTTCATTGGGAATTATGTGGCACTATGTAAGCCCTCAAACGGATCATGTCAGGGGTCTAAGTCGCTATATATGCGTTTATCAATTTATAAGTGTGCGTTCCCCACAGTTTAAATGGGATCGAAACATCTATGGGGTGTATATTATATATAGATGACGTTTTGAAAAGTTGCATTGGAGAAGTATAAATGTAGAACAATATAACGTCTAATCACAAGTTGTTGAAATTGAAAAGCTGAGACTAACCACATACAGTTACACTTACAACTTAAAGAAATGATGACTTCGCTATGTACAAATCTTGGTGATACATAAATAAAGTATGAGAAATTGCACACGTACACTTGGACATAAATACTCATAAGTGAATTAATAAGGTCATGTTTTTATCAAGAGGGATGTATCATGTATGTCGTAGTTAGCACGTTTTACTTGCTTCAATATTCATTCGCTAGATTGATGACGCATGATTGCTAAGGGACTGCACGCTTGGGAATAAATATGCTTTGGGATTAAATATGCTTTAGGATTAAATATGATGATTGCTAAGGGACACCTGCTGTGTTCGATACAAAGGGACAATTCAATACTCAAAGAATGATCGAGTGGCTCAAACAAACCAGTTTGAGACATTGGTAAGGTGCAACTCGATCTTTCTTTATGGTTCCCAAACCTTTATAAATCAAAAGAACACTTTAAGCCATCAAGATTACTTCACTCTGCAGCTAGCAGACTCCTATAAATTTCAGCGTTGGTTTTTAACTGATTTGGAGGTTATTACTTCTTAGTAGGGCCGTCTTGTGAATTTTGGAGACCCTGTGACATTTTAAACTATAAGCCTTTCGAATAACTCTAATATTTATAAGTGTGTAAATAGATAAGGTAAACATTTAAAAACATAAAAACAACAATTATATTGCTGGACCACTTTTAGGACTTCTTTATTAAGAAGGAAAAAAATATAATAATAATAATAATAATAATAATAATAATAATAATAATAATAATAATAATAATAATAATAATAATAATAATAATAATATAATAATAATAATAATAATAATAATAATAATAATAATAATAATAAATTAAAAAACAAATTGGACTAGTTTTAACAACTTCTCTAAACTTGAGCTGAAAGTATAACTTTTGTGAATCCATTGTACTTGTATAGAGAAAAAACAAAAAGACTAAAGTGTTTCTTTTTTTCTTTGGATATAGAGGTTCATAAAAAGTGTGAGTCCCCCTTTCTCTAGCTTAGTACCACTTAGAGAGGAGGGAGTGATAACATGAAAGTAACGTTATTCTTATGTGGCAAAATATCAACGCCAAAACGCACGTTATAACCATTTCCTTATGTCATGCGTTGGTCCAGCGTTGCTAGGGATGTTAACGCACTAACGTGCGTTGTAACGTTGTGTTTATGTTTCCATTATGTGCAAAACGTCCCCTACAATTTGCAACGGCTACTTAAAAAAAAAAAAAAAAAAAAAAAAAAAAAAAAAAAAAAAAAAAAAAAA
>LBNU01010841.1:245078-262763 GCA_014162995.1 Artemisia annua | reverse complement strand
AAGTAATTTTCCCACACTCTTTGCGTTGTATCCACTTTTGGTACACGATACCCCTAGTACACCCCTCCGAGCCTATCCTTTCGTTTCGACCTTTGAGCATCTTACTCAAAGTGAGAATTTGTTTACACCCCACTAAATGTACACCCAAATCGCCTTAGCCTACTTTGTATGCACCCACCTTTGGTACATTATTGTGAAAACATTTGTTAAACCCTTTGTTAATTATCCGGTCAATTACATGGTTGCTAAGTTAAGTCATATCCTTGTACATATTGTTTTGGAACGATTGAGACTCATGGGTAAAGTACTAGCGTGATAAAGTAATGGGGAAGAGCAACATTATTACCCCCATATGTGCTAAACATTTTAAAAGTACTCCAAGTTTTTTGATTATCTTAATTCGAGTCATTAGAATAGTGATTGTAAAGTTATGTAAATATTCAAGTGTAAGGGGAATGCAAATCCCCTATGATGTATTATTTTGGATGGTAGGGCAAGAGTGTATGAAAAAAAAATCAAAAAATCAAGAAAAATACAAAAAAATATATGAAAAAGAAGAAAAAAAACATACGGACTACCATCCCGTTTCCTTTTATGTTCCTTTTTAGTTTTTGTTATTTCATTTTTAGACTAAGATTGAGTCGAGTCTTGACTTAAGCAACGATGTAGAGTGCATGTATTTGATCATGATAATTAACTCGCCACCACTAAAATACCCTTTATTCCAACCAAACCGTGTTATCATATCCCTACACCTTACGTTACAACCCTTTATAAAGCCCTCTTTGATAGTTTATCTTAGGTGCTTACGCCTAGTGGAGGAGTAATTGATCCTTTCCCAAGCCTATGGTAATCTATTTGCTATGACAGGTAGTGAGTGTTATTTTCCGTTTCCATTTATGAGATATAAACTTTATGACATTTGAGAGATGTGAGAATCCAAACACTATTTGTGAGGTGCTAGTGTATGATTTCCGTGCTTGTTATGATTAGGGTCTAATAACTATTTGTTGTAATTACTTTTATATTCGTGTTAAATGACCCCTAACTCATATTTTGATTGGAATAAAAGCTCATTTGCTTGAGGACAAGCAAATCTCAAGTGTAAGGGTATTTGATGAGACGAAAAGTGTTACGCTTTTAGGGGGTCATTTAAGCCCTAATTCGTATAAATGTGATCAAATATTGCCCTAAATCGTTCCTTTTGTCATTTTAGGTACTTTTGAGAGGAATTCTGGAAAACATGCATATTCGGACGTTTTTGGAGCATAAAAGTGAAGAAAACGACAAAGTCTCAAAAGATGAAGATTTACAACCTGACGGCGTCAGAAGTCACAAGGTGACGCCGTCAGAAAGCCTTGACAAAAGAGTGGAAACCAATTATCAAATGACGGGCCAGAGGAAATTTTGGATTTAACACCTGACGCCGTCAGGTGTTAGGAAAAGTAGGCCGTCAGGAGTAAAGTTAAAGAGTGACGGCCCAGAAGGATTTATAAGGTGACGGCGTCAGAAGTGGATCTAGGCCATCCGAGAAACCTAATGGCGGCGAGCTGACGGCGTCAGCCCTTATAACCTGACGCCGTCAGAGTGTAAAATCTATATATAGTTTTCTAATTTTCATTCATTAGTGTGGAACTTTGTGGAGAACTTTTAGGGCAAACCCTAAAGACGAATTTTCTGTACTTTTTAGGGTTTCCAACCCTTGGAACCCTCATGCTTAATTAAAGATAAGTCTTCACTTTAATTCAATCAATATGTCTATGTGTTGGTTGATTATCTCTTTTGCTTGTCTTTTAATTAACATGTGTAGCTAAATTCTCTAGTGTTTGCTTAGATCTAATGAAACCTAACTATTAATTATTGGTTAATTGGTGTGTGTTGTTGTTTGTTGGGATGATTGTTCCATCAATGTTAGGCTCAAGAAAACTGGCCAACCTCCTTTATGGTAACGTGCTTGAACGTCTTGGGAAACATGTAGCCAAGGCATACTAGGCTATTAAGGTAGTATTTAACGCATGAGCCACTGTTTACAACCCCTATGGTTGTGCCGTGCATGGCATAGGGCGAGATAAGAGCTCATAGAATTGGAGAGATATGTATGCCACTCCATGAGTTATTAGGAATACACCCTTCATCCACACAAGTAACACACATATAAATTAACCGGTAGAAGATAGTTAGGGAGTAATGAAATCTAAGTAAACACAATTTCCTCCATATTGTTTTCACAACCACAATAGTTTAGATATTTATTTATTTTAATTTGCATAAGTAGTAAACTTGGGTTGGTTGATTAACAACTAATTCCGCCCTTCTTCCAAAACCGAGATTTTAATTGCTTTCATAAAAATATAAAAATACAAAAAGAATCTTCCTTCCACCCTTAGACCTATTAGATTAGCTATTCTATCCTAACAAACACTATTCCCTGTGAGAGAACGATCAATCCCCCGTACTTACCACTATCCTATACTACATCGGTCAGGTACACCGCCTGGTGGGGTTGTAAGCCTCTTGAGATCCCTCGAGAGGTAAAACCTGTTGTAAGGTCACAAAACCACGCATCATCTCCCTTCACGACATTCAGAAAAACTAAACACAAGGTTCCTGGTTATATTTTCTCTCAATTCGAAGGCTAGAAGAGGAAGGTTGTTGCTGTGGGTATATCTACTTTGGGTTGTTCTTGTTCTCTTGTTTTCTGTCTCGTTCCAGCCAAGAGGTATCACCATTCGTTAGTTTTCTTTTCCATTCGTGACACATGTATGAATCTGAATATAACCAACACTAAAAACATAATCGTAACATGCTATCTAATCTGGTTGTTGTGCTACTGTTCGTTAATCTATAATCACCTGGACATCGCCACGTGAAATCATCATTATATAACATAACTAAACTGGTATATATCGACCCATTGTTTTCTGTTTTAGTCAAATCATGGTTATGTTTATCGACCTATACTTACTGTTCTAATAAGCCTAAAATAAACCATCTAATGCACATTAAATGAGCCTTGGAAAAATCTAGAAAATCTTTCTATATTGTTAACGAGGGCAAAAAAAGGTTTAAGGTTTCGTATTGGTTATTTCGTGTGAGTCGCATATGTGCGTTACGTGTCGCGTATTACTAAGTTGGGTCATGAAAGGTGTTACTGATGTCGGTTGCATGTTTGTGTGTCTCGTATGCTATGGTGTTTGTGATGATGTTCGCGTGTGTCGTTATGTCGATATAAAGGCTGGTCCGTTTTAGCGAGGGGTTAAGGATAGTGTCGCATGCTTGTTAAATTAAAAAGGAGTTAAATATAGTTTATAGATAGGTAATTGCATGTGAGAATCTAGTATGGTGGTATGTTAGTATGTTCTTTCATGCATGAGTCTAACTAATCTATATAGATAAATTGGAATTGATAATAAAAGAGATCTAAATGCATGATTTTATGTGAAAAGGTGTTAGCATGCTATCTCGTTATATTGTACGTGTATGTCATTGAGTGACTTAACAAGTTTAACTATATATGAATTTGAAACCAATAATGTCTGATTATGCATGTGCGAACCAGTAATTAAAAAAAGGATTAGACGTAGGCCTTATTGGTCTCGTTATAACGTAACTTGTGTCTCATTAATTTTAATATCGAGTATACTTGCGTGTGTGGTCTTGTGTGGGTCGAATAAAGAACCTAAAAAAATCTGTAAAATATGTTATGGAAGATATATATATCTGCATGTTGTCTCGTAGTCCTGTCATGGGTTGCCTTACATATACTTTTGAATCGAATTTAAAAAAAGTTTGCATGCATAAAATGTTTTAAGGTTTGTGTCAAAAAGGTTTTTAAACTAATGCCGAGTATGTGTACACGAGTGTGTGCCCTGTTCGGATTATATGTGTGTTTGGGGTTTTGCTCATTATTTTTTTGAATTCTTTTAATTCTTATTTGGTGTGTCTAAAGCCTTAGTTCACCTAAATCCTAATCTGTAATTAAACTACTTAATTAAACTCTAATTAAGTTATGTATTAATTAGTGGAACCCTAAACCTATGTTTTGAACATTTTAACCCAAGTAACCCTAAATATGAAGACGTAATTAATAACAAGCATTAAAATCCGTTATGATATTAAATGAGCGTATAAGTAATATATAATTATAATTCGTGTAGATTCGGTGAAGAAGGAGTGATCCACCTGTCCTTGTGTTCATTTTCCGTTGGCTTTCATTTCCTAAGGTACAGATATTCTGCCTTTTTAGTAAATGCCATCCTTCTCTCTTTTGTTTACTGTTCTGATTATGATTCATTAAGCCATTGCTATGTTCCTATTGTATGATTCTTATTGTTGATCTTTGAAATTGATATGAGTTGATATTCGTTTGCATGCTATATTTCTTTCATATAGCATTTCCTATTTCTATGCCCATTATATGTTTTGCCTTTATGTGTTAGAATTATTAGCCAGTCATGGGGAGTCCATGGCCTTGCCACTGATGCACCAGTGGTATTGACACTATCTGTGGAGGTGGGTTTTAGTCCACAACGTTCCCTTTAAGCTAGCTACATGGCCATTATTTATTATTGCATGTATCACTTAGCCTAGAGCTTTGTGCATGTATATCTGTTTTGCAGGGGGCGTATGGATGCATCCTAGGTACTTTGTTTAGTATTATTTGGTGAATGGTTTAGTGTGTGCAATGCACTCCATTTCACATTAGTACATTGGAGTTGCAAATCCTTTGTGCAATTTGTATGATTATCTGGGCATTTCTTTGTTATCATTTGATATCCTTACATTTCGATTCTCATTATGGTTATTATTCGTTTGTATTCTCATTGGTTATGATTATATCCGTTTCATGTTTCTCTTTAATGAATCTTTGATTCATTATCATATGTACTATATATTTCATTGACCTTTATCTTAGCAGATTTCTCGTGGACTCATATCCATCTATTCTTTTCGTTTATGCTTATTACCTATCTTTTTTTTTATCTGTTCACTGAGCGTTAGCTCAGCCGCATTTCTTTTCTCTGCGGCAGGTAATAAGCGGGAAGCTGGACTTTGAGTGATGAGTGTAGGATGCTAGAAGACCTATACTTAGTGTTTCCCATTGTTATGGATTTTCAGACTTAGTACTTTGAATTGTTTTTCCTTTAGACTTATGTATTTTGAATTATTTCCCTTTGTTTAGCCCTGGTTAAGGCTATACTTTATAAGTCATCGTTTCGTATGACTTGTTATTTATCTTTTAATAAAGACTTCCGCTTGCATTGTTATGTTCTGATTACACACCATAATGTTACATTCTAGCCCTTTTCGGGTTGGGGTGTTACAATTATGGTAGCAAAGCCAGGTTCCGACTCTTAGAGCTTAGGCTAGTGACCTGTGAGGATTTGGGTAGACATTAGGCTTCTTCTGCTTTGACTGTTTCCTTCATCTGATATTTTCATTTTGATCTGTCTTCACTAATTCGTTTATTGATCTTCTAGATGGTGAACACACGAAATGCTGGTGATGAAGCTGCTTTTAATGCAGCGGTTGCCCAAGCTGTCGAGGCTTTGATGCCAGATCTTAGGACCAGACTTTTTGATGAATATCGTCAGGCTCACCTTGGTGCTGGCAGCGGTGGGGATGCTGCACCTACCATACTTGGGTGGTTGGAGAAATTTGGGAAACAAAGGCCCAAGTCTTTTAGCTCAGCTAACTCTCCTGTGGATGCTGAAAATCGGATAGCCTACATTGAGAAAATATTCGAGGTGCTTGGGTGTGATGATGAGTTTAAAGCTCGTCTTGCTAGTTATAAGCTGGAGGGTGACGCTTTGAGTTCGTGGAAATCTTATAAGCAGGTAAAGGGGGATGACTTTGTTCCTACTCTGACTTGGCAGTCATTTCGTGAGATTTTCTATTTGCAGTATTTTCCTCGTTCCGAACAGCAAAAGTTTGAGCATGAATATCATAACATCAAGCAGTTCGATAATGAGTCGTCTGGTGACTTCATGAGGCGGTTCTTGCGTTTGGCTAGCTTTTTGGAGACTCGGGCTGGTAATCAGGAGGAGCAGGCTATGAAATTCAAATGGGCATTAAGTGACTGGATATTGGAGAGCCTTGTGAATACTGATTTTACTGACATTGCCAAGGTCGCTGATGCAGCCCGCAATGTGGAGATCTTAAGGGAAAGGACCAGGAGTAACAAACGTAACAGGGATGGTGATAGGATTCAATCTTCTGGGGCAACAGGTTCTGGTCAGGTTCAGAGGAGTCAGGGTCAGAGAGATCAGGATCGTAGGGGAAATGGTAACGGTAACGGTGGTAGTAACATATATGGTGATAGGAACAACAACCAAAAGTATGGGAACAGCAGGGGTCAGCAGTATGGTAACTCATCTGGGTATAGGTCGAATTATGGGTGTGGTTCTTCTAATCAGAAGAGGTTTCCGGATCAGGCTTCTTCTCCACCGTGCTCTACTTGTGGGAAGATGCTTCCCGGAAACCCGTGTCATCGTCTTACAGGAGGTTGCTTTATTTGTGGTGTTGTGGGACATCGAGCTAGTGATTGCCCGAAGAACAAGAACAAAGGTGGTACTAGGACTCAGTCAGCTGCTTCAGGTCGGGTGTTTGCTATGACCCACGAGCAGGCAGCAAGAGCATCAGGTACTTTTTCGGGCTCTTTACATATATTTGGTCAAGTTAATTTCGTATTATTTGATACTGGTGCCACCCATTCCGTAGTATCTATTTCTTTTACTAAACACATAACAATTCCACCAACATTACTTGAATATGCCTTATCAATATCCACCCCTATGAAAAACCAAGTAATCATTAGACATGAATTTAAGAATTGTCCTATAAGTTTTGACGACAAAATTCGTTCTGCAAATCTATTTCCTTTGGAAATGTGCGATTTCGATATCATTCTTGGCATGGATTGGTTGACGGAACATCGAGCCACGATTGACTGTCACTCCAAACGTGTCATCTTTGGTGATCTGAATAATCCTGAATTTGTTTATCAAGGTTCTCGACCTGTCAAACCTATGAAAATCATTTCTGCTTTGAAAGCCCGTACTTTATTCTCACATGGCTGTAAGGGTTTCTTAGCTTCAATCAAGGACACTTCTGTTAATGAGACTCGCCTTGAGGATCATCCGGTTGTCCGAAATTTTCCTGCTATTTTCCCTGAGGAACTTCCGGGAATACCTCTTGAACGTGAAGTGGAGTTTAGTATTGAATTAATCCCTGGTGCCGAACCTATTTCAAAAGCCCTTTATCGTATGGCCCCTATTGAATTGAAGGAGTTGAAGGAGCAACTTCAAGAGCTTCTAGAACGTGGATTCATTCGTCCGAGTGTCTCCCCATGGGGTGCTCCTGTTCTTTTTGTAAAGAAGAAAGACGGTAGTATGAGGTTGTGCATTGACTACCGCGAGCTTAACCGTATTACAATCCGTAACCGTTATCCTTTGCCTCGCATCGACGTCCTTTTTGATCAACTTCAAGGTACGAAGTTCTTTTCCAAAATCGATTTGAGATCTGGGTACGATCAACTACGGGTGAAGGAACAAGATGTTTCTAAGACAACATTCCGTACTCGTTATGGTCATTATGAATTTCTGGTAATGCCGTTTGGGTTGACCAATGCTCCAGCGGTGTTCATGGATTTAATGAATCGTGTCTTTCACGAATTTATGGACAAATTTGTTATCATTTTCATCGACTACATCCTTGTTTATTCGAAGACGAAGAAAGAGCATGAGGAACATCTTCGTATTGTGTTGGGGATTCTACGTCAGAAGCAGTTGTACGCTAAGTTCTCGAAATGTGAATTTTGGTTGGGTCAAGTGGCATTTTTGTGACACATCGTTTCTGCAGATGGTATTACCATGGATCCTGCAACGGTCGAGGCAATCACTAAATGGCCAAGACCGACGACTGTGACAGAAGTTAGGAGTTTCTTGGGTCTGGCTGGCTACTATCGGAGATTTGTGGAAGGATTCTCACGTTTGGCTNGCTAAGTTCTCGAAATGTGAATTCTGGTTGGGTCAGGTGGCATTCTTGGGTCACATCGTTTCTGCAGATGGTATTACCATGGATCCTGCAACGGTCGAGGCAATCACTAAATGGCCAAGACCGACGACTGTGACAGAAGTTAGGAGTTTCTTGGGTCTGGCTGGCTACTATCGGAGATTTGTGGAAGGATTCTCACGTTTGGCTTTACCGTTGACTAAACTTATGAGAAAAGGTGAGAAATTTGTTTGGGGTGACGAATGTGAGGAGAGCTTCGAGGAATTAAAGAAGAGATTGGTTTCCTCTCCTATTCTTACTTTACCTTCTGGATCTAGTGGGTTTCAAATCTACAGCGATGCTTCAAAGAAGGGTCTTGGTTGTGTGTTGATGCAGCATGGAATGGTTATTGCCTATGCGTTAAGACAGCTGAAACCTTATGAGGTAAACTATCCTACACATGACTTGGAGTTGGCTGCAGTCGTGTTTGCTTTGAAAATCTGGAGGCATTATCTTTATGGGGAATCTTATGACATCTTTACCGATCATAAGAGTCTTAAGTACATCTTTACTCAGAAGGAGTTGAATATGAGACAGAGACGTTGGCTAGAACTTCTTAAGGACTACGACACGAACATTCAATATCACCCAGGCAAGGCGAATGTGGTTGCAGATGCTCTTAGTAGAAAGTCTGGGATTTTGGCTAGTCTTGATATTGCTCCTAAGATTATCAATGACTTGGAACTTTTGGAAGTGGAATTTTGTATTCGTGGTCGTGACGGATATTGGGCGAGTTTAAAGATTGAACCTAACCTTATACTTAGAGTTAAGGAAGCGCAAAAAGACGATGGTGAACTTTGGTCCATAATCAGAATTTGGAGGAAGGTAAGCAGATGGAATTTCGGGTTGATGATGGTATTATATGGCATGGTGATCGTTTGTGTGTGCCTGGTGATCCTTCGATTCGAGAAGCTGTGTTATCTAAAGCGCACAGTTCTCCGTTTACTATCCATCCTGGTTCAANGTTAAGGAAGCGCAAAAAGACGATGGTGAACTTTGGTCCATAATCAGAATTTGGAGGAAGGTAAGCAGATGGAATTTCGGGTTGATGATGGTATTATATGGCATGGTGATCGTTTGTGTGTGCCTGGTGATCCTTCGATTCGAGAAGCTGTGTTATCTAAAGCGCACAGTTCTCCGTTTACTATCCATCCTGGTTCAACCAAGATGTATAGAGATTTGAAACAGAACTTCTGGGGGAATGGAATGAAGCAGGATGTGGCTACATTTGTGGCAAAGTGTTTGACATGTTAGCAGGTGAAAATTGAGCATCAACGTACTAGTGGTCTTTTACAACCATTAGAGATTCCTACTTGGAAGTGGGATCAGATTTCCATGGATTTTGTGACGGGTTTGCCTAATACACAGATGAGGCATGATGCTATTTGGGTTGTGGTTGATCGTCTAACCAAGTCAGCTCACTTTTTGCCTATCCGTAAGGATTATTCCGTTAGTAGGTTGGCGGAGATTTTTCGACAAGAGATTGTTCGGCTACATGGTACACCTGCAGCTATTATATCCGATAGAGATCTGCGTTTTACTTCTCGTTTTTGGAAGGGTTTGCAAAAGGCGTGGGGAACTAGACTTAAGTTTAGCACGGCTTTTCACCCTCAGACAGATGGTCAGACCGAACGTACGATTCAGACCTTGGAAGATATGTTGAGGTCTTGTGCCCTTGAGTGGACAGGTAACTGGGATGAGTATTTGTGTTTGGTGGAATTTGCTTATAACAACAGTTGGCACGGTAGTAATAAGGCTGCTCCGTTTGAACTGTTGTATGGTCGTAAATGTAGAGCACCAATTTGTTGGAATGAGGTTGGAGAAAGGCTAATTGAAGGGCCTGAGTTGATTGAGGTAACCAATGAAAAGGTTGCTATTGCTAAAGAGAAACTCAAAGAGGCTAGGTCGTGACAAAAGAGTTATGCAGATAGTCATAGGAGTGATTTGGAGTTTAATGTTGGTGATCGTGTGTTCCTTAAGGTATCTCCGTGCAGAGGTGTTAGACGCTTTGGTATTAAGGGCAAGTTAAGTCCGCGTTTCATCGGTCCTTTTGAAATCTTAGAGCGTGTTGGTGAAGTCTCCTACCGTTTGGCTTTACCTCCCCAGCTATCTCATGTGCATAACGTATTCCACGTATCCTTGTTAAGAGGCTACAACTATCATCCACTGCATGTAGTTTCATATCCGTTGGATCAGATTCGCGTTGATTTGTCTCTAGCTGAAGAGCCTGAGGCTATCTTAGATCGTCAGGAAAGAGTCACGAGAAATAAGGTCATTCCGTTTGTCAAGATTTTTTGGAAGAATCATCCCGAGCGTGAAGCCACTTGGGAGACCGAAGAATCTATGCGAACTAGCTATCCGCATTTCTTTCCTTGATATGGTATGCTCTCCGTTTATTCATTTCATTTCAATTACGCGGACGAAATTTTCATTTTAGAAGGGAAGAGTTGTAAAATCCAAAAATCTGAAAACCTAAAATGGGGTCTAATTTGAAAATTTCTAAAGTCAAGGGACTAATTGGTAACTAAATAATAAAACTATATGTTATGCGATATAATACATTATATGAGCCATAATCTAAAGTTAACTAAATTAATAAAATTATAAGGTTTCCTAATCCTTTTAAGCCATCACATGAACTCCGTTTTCTTTCTTTTTGTTCATGTTACACGTTTCCTTTTAGCCTCCCACTCCACACGACTCAAACAAATAAAAGATAAGAACCATTCTTAATATTTATGTATATTCATAATATAATAGGAGATACTTGCATATCTTCCCTTTAACACAGATATACGACATTCCCTACATAATACACGGTTTCATATTTGTTTCCTAAGAACATTATACGCCTTGTACCCATCCTATAACAATCGGTATTCCATCATATTCTCCCTTCACGACATTCAGAAAAACTAAACACAAGGTTCCTGGTTATATTTTCTCTCCATTCGAAGGCTAGAAGAAGAAGGTTGTTGCTGTGGGTATATCGACTTTGGGTTGTTCTTGTTCTCTTGTTTTCTGTCTCGTTCCAGCCAAGAGGTATCACCATTCGTTAGTTTTCTTTTTCATTCGCGACACATGTATGAATCTGAATATAACCAACACTAAAAACATAATCGTAACATGCTATCTAATCTGGTTGTTGTGCTACTGTTCGTTAATCTATAATCACCTGGACATCGCCACATGAAATCATCATTATATAACATAACTAAACTGGTATATATCGACCCATTGTTTTCTGTTTTAGTCAAATCATGGTTATGTTTATCGACCTATGCTTACTGTTCTAATAAGCCTAAAATAAACCATCTAATGCACATTAAATGAGCCTTGGAAAAATCTGGAAAATCTTTCTATATTGTTAACGAGGGTAAAAAAAGGTTTAAGGTTTCGTATCGGTTATTTCGTGTGAGTCGCATATGTGCGTTACATGTCGCGTGTTACTAAGTTGGGTCATGAAAGGTGTTACTGATGTCGGTTGCATGTTTGTGTGTCTCGTATGCTATGGTGTTTGTGATGATGTTCGCGTGTGTCATTATGTCGATATAAAGGCTGGTCGGTTTTAGTGAGGGGTTAAGGATAGTGTCGCATGGTTGCTGAATTAAAAAGGAGTTGAATATAGTTTATAAATAGGTGATTGCATGTGAGAATCTAGTATAGTAGTATGTGAGTATGTTCTTTCATGCATGAGTCTAACTAATCTATATAGATAAACTGGAATTGATAATAAAAGAGATCTAAATGCATGATTTTATGTGAAAAGGTGTTAGCATGCTATCTCGTTATATTGTACGTGTATGTCATTGAGTGACTTAACAAGTTTAACTATATATGAATTTGAAACCAATAATGTCTGATTATGCATGTGCGAACCAGTAATAAAAAAAAAGGATTAGACGTAGGACTTATTGGTCTCGTTATAACGTAACTTGTGTCTCATTAATTTTAATATCGAGTATACTTGCGTGTGTGGTCTTTTGTGGGTCGAATAAAGAACCTAAAGAAATCTGTAAAATATGTTATTGGAGATATATATATCTGCATGTTGTCTCGTAGTCCTGTCATGGGTTGCCTTACATATACTTTTGAATCGAATTTAAAAAAAGTTTGCATGCATAAAATGTTTTAAGGTTTGTGTCAAAAAGGTTTTTAAACTAATGCCGAGTATGTGTATACGAGTGTGTGCCCAGTTCGGATTATATGTGTGTTTGGGGTTTTGCTCATTATTGTTTTGAATTCTTTTAATTCTTATTTTGTGTGTCTAAAGCCTTAATTCACCTAAATCCTAATCTGTAATTAAACTACTTAATTAAACTCTAATTAAGTTATGCATTAATTAATGGAACCCTAAACCTATGTTTTGAACATTTTAACCTAAGTAACCCTAAATATGAAGACGTAATTAATAACAAGCACTAAAATCCGTTATGATATTAAATGAGTGTATAAGTAATATATAATTATAATTCATGTAGATTCGGTGAAGAAGGAGTGATCCACCTGTCATTGTGTTCATTTTCCGTTTGCTTTCATTTCCTAAGGTACAGATATTCTGCCTTTTTAGTAAAGGCCATCCTTCTCTCTTTTGTTTACTGTTCTGATTATGATTCGTTAAGCCATTGCTATGTTCCTATTGTATGATTCTTATTGTTGATCTTTGAAATTGATATGAGTTGATATTCGTTTGCATGCTATATTTCTTTCATATAGCATTTCCTATTTCTATGCCCATTATATGTTTTGCCTTTATGTGTTAGAATTATTAGCCTGTCATGGGGAGTCCATGGCCTTGCCACTGATGCACCAGTGGTATTGACACTATCTGTGGAGGTGGGTTTTAGTCCACAGCGTTCCCTTTAAGCTAGCTACTTGGCCATTATTTATTATTGTATGTGTTACTTAGCCTAGAGCTTTGTGCATGTATATCTGTTTTGCAGGGGGCGTATGGATGCATCCTAGGTACTTTGTTTAGTATTATTTGGTGAATGGTTTAGTGTGTGCAATGCACTCCATTTCACATTAGTACATTGGAGTTGCAAATCCTTTGTGCAATTTGTATGATTATCTGGGCATTTCTTTGTTATCATTTGATATCCTTACATTTCGATTCTCATTATGCTTATTATTCGTTTGTATTCTCTTTGCTTATGATTATATCCGTTTCATGTTTCTCTTTAATGAATCTTTGATTCATTATCATATGTACTATATATTTCGTTGACCTTTATCTTAGCAGATTTCTCGTGGACTCATATCCATCTATTCTTTTCGTTTATGCTTATTACCTATCTTTTTTTATATCTGTTCACTGAGCGTTAGCTCAGCCGCATTTCTTTTCTCTGCGGCAGGTAATAAGCGGGAAGCTGGGCTTTGAGTGATGAGTGTAGGATGCTAGAAGACCTATACTTAGTGTTTCGCATTGTTATGGATTTTCAGACTTAGTACTTTGAATTGTTTTTCCTTTAAACTTATGTATTTTGAATTATTTCCCTTTGTTTAGCCCTGGTTAAGGCTATACTTTAAAAGTCATCGTTTCGTATGACTTGTTATTTATCTTTTAATAAAGACTTCCGCTTGCATTGTTATGTTCTGATTACACACCATAATGTTAAATTCTATCCCTTTTCGGGTTGGGGTGTTACAAAGGGTAAAGATAAGAAGACCCTCGACACAATCACAAGAGTGGATTAAGTTCTTGAGATTCTTCCCTTGCAAGGAGATGTGTTCTTTCAAAGAAAGTTAGTGATTAATTAAGAACACAATATAGAATTAGAGAGATTAGAGAGAAAGAATATAGAGAGAAAGAATAATAGCAAGGGGTGAGAAATACAAGAGGCAAGGGAGGTATTTATAGGCCAAGACCCAAACTTGGGATTAATTTACCGAGGCCGGCGCGTCACCCACGCGTCGACGCGTGGGCAGCGCGCCAGGCGTCTGTGAATAATCCCAAGTGTTGGGTGTTGGATCTTATAAATACCTAACCTTGCTAAACCCCCAGATGTACTTCACACTAAACCTTAACATTAATCAATCTAAGGTTTACCAACTCAAATAGCCAATTAAAAAATCATTTTGTGAAGTGTTTATTAGAAAACCAAATACCAAAGGTAGAAAAGTAGAAAGGGTAATTTGGTAGGGGTAGATTGGGTATTCCTCAAGTGGCATAGAAAAGAGAGAAAGAATATGCCAAGGTATATTCCTTCCTTGGGGGAAAGTGTAGCATGGATGGTTGAGATGAGATGGTTTGAATTGGATGGCTAGGATTATTTCCATGTGATGGAATGAAGAGAAAGGAAGAATATGCTAGTGGAATATTCCAAAACATGGGGGGAAGAAATAAGATGGATGGTTGAGATGGTTTTAGTTTGAATTGAATGGTTGAGATCAAAGGGGGCCTCCTTTTGAATTCAAATTAATTGGCATGTGGGGAATATGGAGGGTTGAGATGTGTTGTAAGGGAATGGATGGTTGAGATGTAGAGTGTGTAAGGAATATAAGAGATGAGTTGGATTGTGTAAGGGATGTGATGTTGTAAGGGAATATGTAAGAGATTAGGATATGGAAGGGATATGGTGAGTTGGCTAGTGTGTGTAGAGAAGAGATGGTTGTGAGAGTAGTGTGTGTATTTTAAAATTAAGTGTGTGTACACAAGGCGTATAAGTGTGTGTATAAGGATTGTATGGGAAGTTGGTAGATTGAAGGCATATTGTGTGGGAGTATGTGAAGGGACAAAGGTACACTTTTGTAAGAGAGTGTAAGAGAATATTGTAAGAGAATGTTAGGAAGGATTTTGGGAAGGATTGTGGGAGATTTGGTTTATTTGTCTTTTTGTAAAAATGAGATTAAGAGAAAGATTAAGACATAATCTAATTGTCATTTAAGAAGAAAAGGTTTAGACAATTAAGACTATAAGTTGAGAAAATCATAAGTTACTTATAAGTTCAAGTAACACAACGTCGAGAATCCATAATTTCATATCTCGTGACTTTCCACAACTCGACGTTCTCAACTAATACCTTGGTTCAAAAAAGTTAAGTGCTTTGCCTTGATGTAAATCATAACCCATGCGGGAAAGGATGCGTTTACGCAAAGAGACCTTGAACTTAGTTTGACCAATAAGGGAGTAAACCCGTTACGTAATTAGAGAAGACGTAAGCACGGGATATGAGCATATGGATGCTTTCACATGATGTTACGTGAAATATATAAGCTCCCTAAGTTTAGAAAAGCCTTGGCTAGAGGCGAGAGTTAGAAAACATGAGTTGGCATTTTCCCGTAAGTGGGTGCTTAAAAAGTTGGATCTCTCTAATCATAAAACTCGTTTCGAGTGTTCTCAATTAAGCACATAGCATATTCATACATGTATTGAAAGATCCACATTTGTCGGGTAAGGGGAAAGCCGACTTTCAAAATTCGCCCGAGACCATACAGTAACCTGGCGCGTCACCCGCGCGTTGACGTGCGGGCAGCGCGCCAGGAGGAGATATGGGCTCCGGGGAATTTTGGCTAACGTTTGTTATTTTATGTGTTTCGATGGTTTATTTGTCATCATTAAAATATAAAGAGATCTTGATCATGTTGCCTCAACAATTTCCCCCTTTTTGATGATGACAAATAAAAACCGAAAGCAAATAAAATTACAAAACTTAGCGAAGACAAAGCGCGCCTTTGGTGTAGCTTGCGTCTTGACCTTTGCCTTGTAATTTGGTGAAGCCTTTAACATTTCTTGAATGGGTCTTCACGCTTGCTTTCTTTTTGACAAATAAAAACCTTTCTTGTATGGGTCTTCACGCTTGCTTTCTTTCTCCCCCTTTTGTCGAATCAAAAAGGTGGGACTACCAATCAAGCCAGGTTTCAAACTTAGGCCAGTGGGATTATGTGCACCCGCATGCGCTCCCCCTTGAACATAGCTCCCCCTAGATCGTTGCTCCCCCTTGTTTCAAGGCGGGGATCCATGGGTCAAGAGCCTCACCTTTGCGGTGGCCTAGCTACACATAGAAATCACAACATGGAACAAACAAGAAATCCTAACATGTGAAAGTTCCAAAATGGGTTAGGTTACCATTTGGATACTTGCATCAAGGGTTAGTCCACAACAATATGTATATATATAAACATGTTTATACTTGTATATATATATGTCTAATTTTGATTAAGTTTAATAGTGATTATCCCCTCATGACATTTGTAGATTGAATGATGAGCAAGAGTAATATGTATATACACATACGAGTATTATCACAACACAAACATTTTATTTCATGGGAGAAACATGGGTCATACAACTAACTAAGCAACAACACATAAAACAACCTAGGACTCCTAGGGAACAACTACAACAACATATGAATGGATCTCAAAACTCAAGAGAGTCCATTGTGAAAGATTCCTCCATTGGGGTCACATCATCAACTTCAATCATTCTAGATTGATCATTTGGGTATTGCTTTCAATGTGGTCAAATATGCGTGACAAGAGTCTAGCATATGGAAGTGGCTCCTTATTGTAGTCCAAAGCTTCCATTCTTTTTGCTATAAAGTAAGCAAAGTTGAATGGAATCTCGGTCATAATACAATAGAGCATGTACCCAACAACGATGGGTAACTTCTCTTGAGGTTCCACCTCCATAAACACATTCTTCAACCAGACCTCCACCCAAGGCATCAATTTGACGAGAAGTTGATATTTGTTCCAATATTCGGATAGAGTCTTCTCACAATGGTAGTCGGGTTGTAAAATAGTATTTGAATGAGGACGGTATGAATTGGGGGCTCTAGAGCATAAGTGCTCGGATGATAGTGCCTTATATTCATGAAGTCTTCCGTCTTGGTGGACCTTGTGAAGAACAAGTTCCCTTTAGAACACACATTCAAAACCTTTCCCAACTTTCTTAAGCTCCATGCATACCCATGCCCATACATACGAAAATTGAGAGTAAAAAAAGGGTGATCTAGATAGAACCTAGCATAAAATTCTTGAAGATGCCTAGGATAAATTTCGATGGGTAGGTCACGAATTAAAGAGAAGGCTTTAGCTTGGATGAATGGTTTTCTTATACCGGTGGCATACATGAAATTTTTGTCGCATTCATGACCTTTATGAAATTCACGGTACTCAAACGGTTCGTACACGTTAGTTTCGTTTGACTCGTCAACACATTTCATGAAAAACTTAGTTGCCATTTTTGAAGAGAAGATAAGTGTATTTAAGGAAGATGAGGGTTGTGATGAGGATATATGATACAAAATCACTCCTTTTATAGCCAATTAGTATGAATTAGGTATGGTTAAGGAAGATCTATAGTCCAAAGGATAATCATGCTTAGTACTAAGATTCCTAGTACAAGGTGAGTTGAAAGAAAGTGGTGTATGGGGAAGATAATTATTCTTGTATGACATGAGTGATTAGGCTTGAGTTAGTTATGAGTTTGGTTGGATTTGGATTATCAAGATGCTCATGTTAGATCCTATGGTAGTTGCATGCATTCTTTACAAAAGATATGCATGAATTTATCATAGTTGATGAGTGAAGATCAAATATCATCAAGTCCTTTGAATATGACTTTGTTGAGCGCAATTTTGAACCAACAATACTCAAAATATGAATCAAGTGCGAGTATTTCATGTA
>LBNU01010841.1:209617-226887 GCA_014162995.1 Artemisia annua | reverse complement strand
TATATATATATGTCTAATTTTGATTAAGTTTAATAGTGATTATCCCCTCATGACATTTGTAGATTGAATGATGAGCAAGAGTAATATGTATATACACATACGAGTATTATTATAATACAACACAAACATTTTATTTTATGGGAGAAACATGGGTCATACAACCAACTAAGCAACAATACATAAAACAACCTAGGACTCCTAGGGAACAACTACAATAACATATGAATGGATCTCAAAACTCAAGAGAGTCCATTGTGAAAGATTCATCCGTTGGGGTCACATGATCAACTTCAATCATTCTAGATTGATCATTTGGGTATTTGCTCTCAATGTGATCTAAGATGCGTGACAAGAGTCAAGCATATGGAAGTGGCTCCTTATTGTAGTCCAAAGCTTCCATTCTTTTTGCTATAAAATAAGCAAAGTTGAATGGTGTCTCAGTCATAATACAATAGAGCATGTACCCAACAACGATGGGTAACTTCTCTTGAGGTTCCACCTCTATAAACACATTCTTCAACAAGACCTCCACCCAAGGCATCAATTTGACGAGAAGTTGATATTTGTTCCAATGTTCGGATGGAGTCTTCTCACAATGGTAGTCGGGTTGTAGAATAGTATTTTGAATGAGGACGGCATGAATTGGGGGCTCTAGAGCATAAGTGCTCTGATGATATTGCCTTATATTCATGAAGTCTTCCGTCTTGGTAGACCTTGTGTAAAACAAGTTCCCTTTAGAACACACATTCAAAACCTTTCCCAACTTTCTTAAGCTCTATGCATACCCACGCCCATACATACGAAAATTGAGAGTAAGAGAAGGGAGATAGAACCTAGCATAAAATTCTTGAAGATGCCTAGGATAAATTTCGATGGGTAGGTCACGAATTAAAGAGAAGGCTTTAGCTTGAATGGTTTTCTTATACCGGTGGCACACATGAAATTTTTGTCGCATTCACGACCTTCACGAAATTCACGGTACTCAAACGGTTCGACATGTTAGTTTCGTTTGACTCGTCAACACGTTTCATGAAAAACTTGGTTGCCATTTTTGAAGAGAAGATAAGTGTATTTTAAGGAAGATGAGGGTTGTGATGAGGATATATGATACAAAATCACTCCTTTTATAGCCAATTAGTATGAATTAGGTAGGGTTAAGGAAGATCTATAGTCCAAAGGATAATCATGCTTAGTACTAAGATTCCTAGTACAAGGTGAGTTGAAAGAAAGTGGTGTATGGGGAAGATAATTATTCTTGTATGACATGAGTGATTAGGCTTGAGTTAGTTATGAGTTTGGTTGGATTTGGATTATCAAGATGCTCATGTTAGATCATATGGTAGTTGCATGCATTCTTTACAAAAGATATGCATGAATTTATCATAGTTGATGAGTGAAGATCAAATATCATCAATTCCTTTGAATAAGACTTTGTTGAGCGCAATTTTGAACCAATAATACTCAAAATATGAATCAAGTGCGAGTATTTCATGTACATCATTACGAGAACATGGTTGTTTTGTGCAAAGATGACAATTGTATTAAATTTGGTTACACAAGCTAAATCCTATAAACCATCACACATTGTATAGAAAGTCATTGTACAATGATAGATATCTCTGGTTTATAGTTTGATGTGTAGTATGTCGACCAAAATAGTCCTTATATGTTGTTTGCAACAACATTATAGGTTTCCAAGATCTTGAGTGAGATGCTTAGTTTATTTGGTCTATTCATTAGGTATTTTAGTTTGTTACGCAATACCACACCGAATTTCAAGTTCGGGAAATTCTCTTCAACTATGTTTATAGTTTGTGTGTTTGCATAATATCCTTTCTTTTCTTTTCTATTTTACCCTAAACACATGGCATGGATATTACACATAAATTGAGCAAGTAGATTTAGATATAAAATCTTCAACACAAGTGTGAGTTGTGATCCAATAATTTTATCTAATCTTGGTATTTTAACACAATAAATTCTCAATCTTATTACGATGTAACAGACCTTTTGTGTCAAATTTTCTTGCCCCATCACATAGTATAGACATGTCGAATATCATTGTTTGAATAATGAATTGATACACATCTTTGCGCTTGAAGAACATTAGTTAGTGTTCCCTTCCATGCCTTCACATTAATCCTAAACATATAAGCACATAAGCTTTAAGAGCACCTAAAGGACTCGCAAACAACTCCTAAACATTTTGTTCTAACTTAAGGATTGTTCTCCTAAGATGCATGTCAACCATGTACACCTAAACCTACCCCAAAACAATTTGGATTTTTGAAAAATGTCATGCCAAAACTTAAGTTTGTTTATTTTGTGACCTAAGAGTCCTTCAACTCACAAATGACTTGTTCAATAGGATGACCCCTCGCTACTCTCATTTCCTAAGGATTGCCTTCAACCGAAACATTAACTTGTAATGACGGTGACCTTTCTTGATCTTGAACTATAAGTTCATCGACCACGTCAACTTCTACCGAAGGAGATGATTTAGGCTCGGGCATGCTCTCATCAACGGTAACATTGAGAGATTCCTCAATCCTCATGGTTTCCTTGTTAAGCACTATGTATGCTTTACTAGTTTTGAGAGAATCCTAGGAACACACCTTCATACGACTTTGGGTCGAATTTGGTGAGATACTCTTTGATGTTAAGTATAAACACTTTACAACCAAATACTCTAAAATACTCTAAAGATGATTTCCTATTCCTAAGTATTTCATATGATGTTTTACTTAAGACCTTTCTAATATAGACTTTATTAAAGATATAACATGTGGTATCTAGGGCATGACACCAAAACTTTTGTGGAATGGATTGCTCGTCAAACATTGCACGACTCATCTTTCTTAACTTACGATGTGTTGTTTCAACAATCTCAAGTGATTGAGAAGTGAACGGGCCCGATAAGTTATAAGATATTCATTGTTTACAAAAGTTTCCAAATTGCAATTAATCAAATTCACTACTATGGTTTGATCCCATTAAGACAATTTATTCTTCAAAGAGCCTAAGACTTAGTTTTATCATGACCTTGGTTTCTTAAACATGAAACACAATAATGTCTTTTTAACAACTCAACTTTGATAAATTGCTTACTAGCTTGATGGCGAGACTCAATCTCTTATGCCAAAGTGTTGGGTTATTTACCATAATTGAGAAGACATATTGTAATAAGATGTTATTACCATTTATTATGTATACAAGTTGTTTTGCCTATGACCCTTAGCTAACATGTTACCGTTCTTACTAATAGTGCAATTAGCATTGGTGAACATAATACTAAAGTCATCATTATTTAGATTACTTGTACTACAACACTTAAAGTCTAGATTACTACCATGCTCATCATTGGTGAATTCTTCAAAGTCACGAAGGGTATTGTTATGAGTGATAGTAAAAGAGGTTTGAGGAAAGAATGGTTTAGCAAAAGCATTTAATAATGATCCATTTTTACTCAGACTTTTGGCGCGTTGATCGCGCGTTGACGTATCAGTCAGCGCGTCAGAGTCGGTAGTTTTTGGTTTATGGCCTTCTTTTATAAACACAATGGATTTTTCTTGACTTGTAAATGTATTTTTATCATTTTCAGAAAAACCAAGACCTCCCTTGTCATGAAATGGTTTTTGTTCACACAACATTTTGTTTAGGTCAAAACTACTTTTCTTAAACTTAAGTAGTGTCAATTTACGTTCAAGTTCACTAATATCTTTCTTGAGTTTATGTTTATCCATTGCATGTTTTTCAATATTTTTCAAGATGTGTTCATTAAATTTAATTAATTTCTCGTTTTCTTTTTGTAATTTATGTATATCTAGATTATGAATGGATGAGGAAGGATTAGATGATAACTCAAGAACGTCAAGTGTAGTGAAACAAGTGGATTTTCCATGTGAGTGATTCCCATCTTCATCATTGCTCCAAACCACTCCAACGAATGCCATTTCTTGATTATTGCCACTTCTTTGTTCATTGCAATTTCTAAGTTGCTTTCTCGATGTAATGACTTCTTCTACTTCTTCGTCTTTATCAACAATGGCATCTAGATCACTAGTTTGGCTTGTAATGGCTTCATCTTCGAGATCTAGCGAATCGGTCTCTTCTTCAGTGATGACTCTAATATTTTCTAGAAACTCTTCATATGTATTAAGGTCGTCAATTATCTTTGCAAAAGACAATTGTACCGAATTTCTTGTTTCTTCAAACTCCGCTTCTTCAAGTTTCCAATTTGTTGAGATAGCTTGAGTGAATTTTTCAATATGATTTTTACTACTATAGCTTGGATCTAGTGAGTTCAACTTTGTAGTAATAGTATTAAATCTCATTAATCCGCTATCAATAGTTTCATCATTATTGATAGAAAACTCTTCATATTTTTGAACAAGAGTGTCTATTTCCCTATCTTTGACATGTGTGGCATCTTGATGAACAATAAGGAGCAAATCCCAAATCTCCTTTGCGGTCTTACACATACACACCCTCTTGAGCTCCCTTTTGGGTAAGGCTTTGTAGATCATCATTTTGGCCTCATCATTCTTGTTAGCCAACTTCTTTTCCTTATCATTTAACTTTGAATATGGTTTGTTTATCACTAACCTTGTTTCGGGGTCTTGGACCGTGAAAACAAAGTTACCATTTTGAAAGATGTACCACAAATCATAATCCTTAGACTTAACATAAGTCTCAAATAGGTTCTTCCAAAAACGAAATCCTTCGTATTCAAACAAAGGTGGTCTTTCCATAGAACGCCCCTCTCTATAGTTCTCTTGAGCCATGGATCTATACTCAACTTTGTTAAAAATCTTAGTAAGGATTTTAGATTTTTGAGAAAGAAGTTTTTGACTTAAAACGACTTCTCGGGAAGGTTTTAACGCTCAAAAACTTGAGTATTCGGCTCTGATACCGATTGTAGAACCGTAGAGGGGGGGGGGCGTGAATACGGTTTCTTAGGCTTTTAAAAACTTTAAGCCAATAAGAGCACCAAGTGGTTGTACAATACTCCAACAACCACAAACACAATCACAACACAAGTATATAAAGCAAGTAAGAAGACACCACGATATATATTGGTTCGGGATGGGGGTTTATACCATCCATACGTCCAGTTGCGAATCCGACACCGATACTATTTCACTAGTATAATCTTTTTCGTGAATTACAAACCGTTACAATTTACTCCACCAATATTCAACAATATTGATGCTCACAAAGAAGGAGTTACTCCCACGGTATTCCGCCCTCGGAAACCACCCAAAAGAATCTCGCGATTCGACTTACACTTGGTCACCTAGACCACAACCAAAACTTCCACCCGGAAGTATCAAACCCCAACTAGATCCCCAATGATCTAGGCTTGGTCACCAAGACACAAGAATTCCCTTACAAACAATTGAATGATAGAATAAGTGTTTGTTCAACCAAGTCCTAACCTAACCTAGAGACTCAATTGTAGTAGAAAGGGTAAAGATAAGAAGACCCTCAACACAATCACAGGAGTGGATTAAGTTCTTGAGATTCTTCCCTTAAAAGGAGATGTGTTCTTTCAAAGAATGTTAGTGATTAATTAAGAACACAATATAGAATTAGAGAGATTAGAGAGAAAGAATAATAGCAAGGGGTGAGAAATACAAGAGGCAAGGGAGGTATTTATAGGCCAAGACCCAAACTTGGGATTAATTTACCGAGGCCGGCGCGTCACCCACGCGTCGACGCATGGGCAGCGCGCCAGGCGTCTGTGAATAATCCCAAGTGTTGGGTGTTGGATCTTATAAATACCTAACCTTGCTAAACCCCCAATTGTACTTCACACTAAACCTTAACATTAATCAATCTAAGGTTTACCAACTCAAATAGCCAATTAGAAAATCATTTTGTGAAGTGTTTATTAGAAAACCAAATACCAAGGGTAGAAAAATAGAAAGGGTAATTTGGTAGGGGTAGATTGGGTATTCCTCAAGTGGCATAGAAAAGAGAGAAAGAATATGCCAAGGTATATTCCATCCTTGGGGGAAAGTGTAGCATGGATGTTTGAGATGAGATGGTTTGAATTGGATGGCTAGGATTATTTCCATGTGATGGAATGAAGAGAAAGAAAGAATATGCCAGTGGAATATTCCAAAACATGGGGGGAAGAAATAAGATGGATGGTTGAGATGGTTTTAGTTTGAATTGAATGGTTGAGATCAAAGGGAGCCTCCTTTGGAATTCAAATTAATTGGCATGTGGGGAATATGGAGGGTTGAGATGTGTTGTAAGGGAATGGATGGTTGAGATGTAGAGTGTGTAAGGAATATAAGAGATGAGTCGGATTGTGTAAGAGATGTGATGTTGTAAGGAAATATGTAAGAGATTAGGATATGGAAGGGATATGGTGAGTTGGCTAGTGTGTATAGAGAAGAGATGGTTGTGAGAGTAGTGTGTGTATTTTGAAATTAAGTGTGTGTACACAAGGTGTATAAGTGTGTGTATAAGGATTGTATGGGAAGTTGGTAGATTGAGGGAATATTGTGTGGGAGTATGTGAAGGGACAAAGGTACACTTTTGTAAGAGAGTGTAAGAGAATGTTGGGAAGGATTTTGAGAAGGATTGTGGGAGATTTGGTGTATTTGTCTTTTTGTAAAAATGAAATTAAGAGAAAGATTAAGACATAATCTAATTGTCATTTAAGAAGAAAAGGTTTAGACAATTAAGACTATAAGTTGAGAAAATCATAAGTTACTTATAAGTTCAAGTAACACAACGTCGAGAATCCATAATTTCATATCTCGTGACTTTCCACAACTCGACGTTCTTANATAAGAGCACCAAGTGGTTATACAACACTCCAACAACCACAAACACAATCACAACACAAGTATATAAAGCAAGTAAGAAGACACCACGATATATACTGGTTCGGGATGGGGGGTTTATACCATCCGTATGTCCAGTTGCGAATCCGACACCGATACTATTTCACTAGTATAATCTTTTTCATGGATTAGAAACCGTTACAATTTACTCCACCAATATTCAACAATATTGATGCTCACAAAGAAGGAGTTACTCCCACGGTATTCCGCCCTCGGAAACCACCCAAAAGAATCTCGCGATTCGACTTACACTTGGTCACCTTGACCACAACCAAAACTTCCACCCGGAAGTATCAAACCCCAACTAGATCCCCAATGATCTAGGCTTGGTCACCAAGACACAAGAATTCCCTTACAAACAATTGAATGATAGAATACGTGTTTGTTCAACCAAGTCCTAACCTAACCTAGAGACTCAATTGTAGTAGAAAGGGTAAAGATAAGAAGACCCTCGACACAATCACAAGAGTGGATTAAGTTCTTGAGATTCTTCCCTTAAAAGGAGATGTGTTCTTTCAAAGAATGTTAGTGATTAATTAAGAACACAATATAGAATTAGAGAGATTAGAGAGAAAGAATATAGAGAGAAAGAATAATAGCAAGGGGTAAGAAATACAAGAGGCAAGGGAGGTATTTATAGGCCAAGACCCAAACTTGGGATTAATTTACCGAGGCCGGCGCGTCACCCACGCGTCGACGCGTGGGCAGCGCGCCAGGCGTCTGTGAATAATCCCAAGTGTTGGGTGTTGGATCTTATAAATACCTAACCTTGCTAAACCCCCAATTGTACTTCACACTAAACCTTAACATTAATCAATCTAAGGTTTACCAACTCAAATAGCCAATTAGAAAATCATTTTGTGAAGTGTTTATTAGAAAACCAAATACCAAGGGTAGAAAAATAGAAAGGGTAATTTGGTAGGGGTAGATTGGGTATTCCTCAAGTGGCATAGAAAAGAGAGAAAGAATATGCCAAGGTATATTCCATCCTTGGGGGAAAAGTGTAGCATGGATGGTTGAGATGAGATGGTTTGAATTGGATGGCTAGGATTATTTCCATGTGATGGAATGAAGAGAAAGAAAGAATATGCCAGTGGAATATTCCAAAACATGGGGGAAGAAATAAGATGGATGGTTGAGATGGTTTTAGTTTCAATTGAATGGTTGAGATCAAAGGGAGCCTCCTTTGGAATTCAAATTAATTGGCATGTGGGGAATATGGAGGGTTGAGATGTGTTGTAAGGGAATGGATGTTTGAGATGTAGAATGTGTAAGGAATATAAGAGATGAGTTGGATTGTGTAAGGGATGTGATGTTGTAAGGGAATATGTAAGAGATTAGGATATGGAAGGGATATGGTGAGTTGGCTAGTGTGTATAGAGAAGAGATGGTTGTGAGAGTAGTGTGTGTATTTTGAAATTAAGTGTGTGTACACAAGGTGTATAAGTGTGTGTATAAGGATTGTATGGGAAGTTGGTGGATTGAGGGAATATTGTGTGGGAGTATGTGAAGGGACAAAGGTACATTTTTGTAAGAGAGTGTAAGAGAATGTTGGGAAGGATTTTGAGAAGGATTGTGGGAGATTTGGTGTATTTGTCTTTTTGTAAAAATGAGATTAAGAGAAAGATTAAGACATAATCTAATTGTCATTTAAGAAGAGAAGGTTTAGACAATTAAGACTATAAGTTGAGAAAATCATAAGTTACTTATAAGTTCAAGTAACACAACGTCGAGAATCCATAATTTCATATCTCGTGACTTTCCACAACTCGACGTTCTCAACTAATACCTTGGTTCAAACAAGTTAAGTGCTTTGCCTTGATGTAAAGCATAACCCATGCGGGAAAGGATGCGTTTACTCAAAGAGACCTTGAACTTAGTTTGACCAATAAGGGAGTAAACCCGTTACGTAATTAGAGAAGACGTAAGCACGAGATATGAGCATATGGATGCTTTCACATGATGTTACGTGAAATATATAAGCTCCCTAAGTTTAGAAAAGCCTTGGCTAGAGGCGAGAGTTAGAAAACATGAGTTGGCATTTTCCCATAAGTGGGTGCTTTAAAAGTTGGATCTTCTAATCCCAAAACTCGTTTCGAGTGTTCTCAATTAAGCACATAGCATATTCATATCTGTATTGAAAGATCCACATTTGTCGGGTAAGGGGAAAGCCGACTTTCAAAATTCGCCCGAGACCATACAGTAACCTGGTGCGTCACCCGCGCGTTGACGCGCGGGCAACGCGCCAGGAGTAGATATGGGCTCCGGGAATTTTGGCTAACGTTTGTTATTTTATGTGTTTCGATGGTTTATTTGTCATCACTAAAACATAAAGAGATCTTGATCATGTTGCCTCAACAATCACATTCTCCGGGAGATGTGTTGTCCAGGAATTCCTTTTCTCGGTAAAAAGGCTGTTAGGGACATGAAATTATTGCTAATTCGGGGGCTATATCGGGATGGTGCTCTAATCTTAGATAACCAATGAGGCTCCTCCTCATCATCATCGTACCAATGTCATTTCACATGATATATCGACCTAGTACGTTCTTCTCTTACCAGTATTTTAGATTTCATACAATTTATCATTGCTGTTGGGAACGCTTGAAGTGACGATCATTATCGAGTCAACGAGTCTTGTATTATGGTCATGTAATAGCTTGTTAGAATCGTAAAAATATAGTCTACATGTTAGTATAAGTGTGCCGTCTAGTTTAGTCTTAGTATTTACGTTAATGTTGAATTAGTAAGATAAGTAAACACGGCACACTTCCTTATGTTCAAGTTATGTAAGACTATATAAGCTTGTAAACCTCTCATTTGAGAGGTGTTGATCGTTAATGAAATAGAGAAATTCTCTCTATCTTCTCTCTAGTTCTTTCTCTCTCTAAACATATCATTGTTTATCTCTCTAATACATAATATATGTGTGGAATGATTTAGAAGGGATCCTAACAATTGGTATCAAGAGCTAGAAGATGATTTAGAAGTGTTTTGTATTTTCTGTTTTACTGTTCACGTTTTTATGCTTATTTCTGTCTTATCTGCAACTTATTTTTCAGCTTTTTTCATGCTATTTTAATCAAACAGTCACATATTTCAAGCATGTTTTTAGTCCAAATAGCAAATAGCAGTTTTAAAGTCAAAAAATCCAGAGCTGGGCTAATTTTCTTGCGTTTTTCCGAGTAAGATTTAAATTTCTCCGAGTAAGCAACTTAGTTTTTGAAGATCTTCGAGTAAGATCTAAAGGTTCTCCGAGTAACCATTAATTTTTCGAGTAAGCAACTCAGTTTTTTAAGTTTCTTCGAGTATGATTTCCATTCTTCTCCGAGTAAGGAGTGTCCCATAAAAACCTTCGAGTAAGGGTTTTTTCATTAAACACTTAGAGTAAAGAGGACATTTCAAATTTTTTCTAGATTCTTCGAGTAAGGAATTTATACTCTTCGAGTTAGAAACTTTCGGAGTCAAAAGTCAACGAAAAAAAACTGAAAAGAAGGGTACGAGTGTAGAGTAAGTACAGAAATAACAATCTGAGTTCAAACCGTAACCCAAATCCAAACCATAACAAACACTCATAAACCATTTCTAACAACATCAGGTCACAAACAACCATCTCACTGTCACCACTCATCTCTTCACACCAAGAGTCAACAACACAATGATTCAAAACATGAAAGTAAAATTCATGATCTCTGTTTATCTCGTTGTGTAATCTAAGATTCGTTCAAAAAAAAAGAAAAAAGAAAAAAAAACACAAGAGATTAACTTCATAGCTCATTGTGAAGCTATTGCCCTTTTTTTTAACTGTCGGTAAGATTAAGAGAAGAACAAAAACAACGTTGTCTCATTATTCTTTTGAATCGGTCAAACAAATAAACAACAAGACTCAAACGTAAAAAGAAAGATCTCAGTTCTGTTCATAACACACTCGCAGATTTACGGATCTAAAAAGATCTTGTTTATTTGAACACAACTCTTCATCGATCTCTTTGAAGCATAACTTCTTTTAAATATTCGAACCATTTAAAGAAGAGAACAAAACATAATCGTTTCATCCTCTTTCTCTCGTTCGTTTAAAGAAAAACATAAAAGCAAAGGGAAACCCTTAACCTACCTTAGGTCTTTCACAAGATCTGAACGCAAAAACGACATATTTGCTCGTGTAACAACAAAACGACGATCTCTGCTTGATAATTAGAATAAGGTGTGTTGTGTCATCGATTTGAAGGCAGCAAGAAGAGGCTACGTTTGTATAACTAAGTTTGTATTCGGATTTACAAGAATCAAAGGGACGGATTTATGTTTGAGTGTTTGTTGCTGCGGTGTGTTTAAGAAAAGGAGAGGCGCAAGTGAAAGAGATTAGGGTTGTGGTTAGTGTGATAAGTGAGTGTTATATAGTCCGAATAAATTAGGGTAAGTGTTGGACCGAATAATATTAGTTTATTGGGTTTAGTTTAAGTGGGCTGCGTTTGCTAATGAGTGTGATTGGGCTTGGACAGTTATCGGTTGGACAGTTATACAAAGGACGAATTTTGTACAAGGTTTAGACAAACTTCACTTGGACTTTGTTAATCGGTTATGACAAGGGTTATAAGGGTTAATTTTTGGNAGAAAAAAGAAAAAAAAACACAAGAGATTAACTTCATAGCTCATTGTGAAGCTATTGCCCTTTTTTTTAACTGTCGGTAAGATTAAGAGAAGAACAAAAACAACGTTGTCTCATTATTCTTTTGAATCGGTCAAACAAATAAACAACAAGACTCAAACGTAAAAAGAAAGATCTCAGTTCTGTTCATAACACACTCGCAGATTTACGGATCTAAAAAGATCTTGTTTATTTGAACACAACTCTTCATCGAGTGAAGCATAACTTCTTTTAAATATTCGAACCATTTAAAGAAGAGAACAAAACATAATCGTTTCATCCTCTTTCATTTAAAGAAAAACATAAAAAGCAAAGGGAAACCCTTAACCTACCTTAGGTCTTTCACAAGATCTGAAAGCAAAAACGGCAGTCTTTATTTGCTCGTGTAACAACAAAACAACGATCTCTGCTTGATAATTAGAATAAGGTGTGTTGTGTCATCGATTTGAAGGCAGCAAGAAGAGGCTACATTTGTATAACTAAGTTTGTATTCGGATTTACAAGAATCAAAGGGACGGATTTATGTTTGAGTGTTTGTTGCTGCGGTGTGTTTAAGAAAAGGAGAGGCGCAAGTGAAAGAGATTAGGGTTGTGGTTAGTGTGATAAGTGAGTGTTATATAGTCCGAATAAATTAGGTTAAGTGTTGGACCGAATAATATTAGTTTATTGGGTTTAGTTTAAGGGGCTGCGTTTGCTAATGAGTGTGATTGGGCTTGGACAGTTATCGGTTGGACAGTTATACAAAGGACGAATTTTGTACAAGGTTTAGACAAACTTCACTTGGACTTTGTTAATCGGTTATGACAAGGGTTATAAGGGTTAATTTTTGGATATAATTTAGGATCGTGGTTTTGTTAAGCTTCGCTAATCCGGGATTGAGTATTATTTTGAGTCAAATTTTTGGGTTTGTGTGGATATAACTACTGTGCTAGTTATTGTGAAAGCGTGAATGATCGACAAAAGATTCATTTGAAAAACACAATTACTTCTTATCGTCTACAAGATCCATTTTCATTTCACACCGAAATTCAATGGGATCAAGTTTAAAAGAGAAAGAGATATCCGAACGTGTCATCAAAATGGCTTCCAAAGAAAGTTGTTTATCACATTTTAAACCGGTTAAGCTTCAATGCGTGGCTCTCTCAAAAGCAAGGCTACCATATGGGGTACATCGTTTCATCGAGCTTTTGAAACATTATTCGGATCTGAAATGGACTTTATAATCTTCAAAAGGAAACTCTTGCACAACATATTTCAAATAGAGAAGCAAATTGAACAGGGAAGTGACTGCATGGTAGGATATAAAGCGCTCAAGACACAGTTAAAATGGTTTCTCTACATAGATTTTAGAGTGCTAAAAAATTCTTCGGATTATGAATCAGCATGCAATATATGGAGAGAATGCATCACTAGTATGGAAGTTGAATTTTTTAGAGATCAGTTGCTTAAACTAATGAACATTCTTGAAATGGTGCTTCATGCAAGATCACTGCATCTGAGGGATATGCTGCAAAAGAAGAGAGAGTCAAATGAAAAAGAATTGCAAGAACGAGAGTTAAAAGGAAAAGAACGGGAAAGAATTGAAATGGATATGCTGATACAGGCAGGAACGGTCATCAATGAAGGGACATCAGATGATAATTTGGTATTCACGGGTAATAGTGCATTATCAGAATAGCAGAAAGAAAGCAGCACTCCAGGGAATGATACGGATGCTGACGGGAAACTCAACTGTAAGGATGGTTTGAATAATGCAGCTACTGATGTCAGACCTTCAAAAATTTCAGACGCATTCGTTCAGGTACATCAATCTAATGATGATGTTAATAGTGTTGATATATTTGAAAATGTGTTTGCTTATGAGACACAAAGTCATGTACAACCTGAGTACATTAACGACACATATGTGGTGAATCAGGATGATAGAAATATTACTCCTGAGACTCCATATATGGATCCTAATGGAGGAATGATTGAACATGAAATGTGTATCATGATCAAGAATGTATTTCAAATGCTTTATTAATCAAAAATATACAAACTGAAGTTGTTGATGTAATGAGCTTAATCGTGAACTAAAAGCTCAAAATACATCGTTAACTAAAGAGCTTGAGATTTTTAGAAACCGTGCAAATGTTTTTGAAACAAAAGTTAACAAAGAATACAGTTTTGAAGTTGCAAAAACTGCTTGTGATAAATCGTTGATTGTCGAGTCTGAAAACTTAAAAGTGGAAAATGGGATGTTGAGACACGAAAATGAGAAATTTTTAAAAGAGTCAAGTGACATCCAAGAGAAACTTAAACGTCAAATATTTTCTCTTGAACAAAATTTTCAAATATGTCAAGCACAAAGCATTAACTTTGAGTTAGCTTTACGACACAATCTTGAAAAGGAGTCTTTTGAAAACCCTTGGATGTCAAAGCTTGAACAAGTTGATGATGAAAACGTGTCAATGAAATGTCAAATTTCAAAATACGAAAAAGAGATTGAGCATTTGAAACAGATTTACAAAAATCTGTTTGATTCTATCAAAATGAAAAATGTTGATTCTCAAATCACTAAAGTTTCCTTTCCAAGTCCCCTGTTCAATTCTAATACACCTGATTTTGAAAAGGAAACGGGGGAGAAAATGTATCTTTTTGAAACTGAAAATTTTGTGCTTCAAAGAAAAGTGGTTGATCTTGAAACGCTTTTAGCTCAACAAGCAAACGATTTTGAGGATGCCAAAACTGACTTTTTCAACAAAACGACCAAATTCGAAAATCATTTTGAATGACATGAAAAAGAAAATGTTGAGTTCGAATGGAAATTGGCTCGTAAAACGGATGATTCTAAAGCCGAAAAAGATCAACTTTTGAAACAAATTGCTTCTTTAGAATCAAAATTGGCATCTCAAGATCATCTTTCTCTTCAAAAAGAATACAATGATTTGAGAATTTCATACAATGCTTTAAAAGTGAAGTTTGATACTCTTAACCGATCAAAGGGAAAAGCTCCAAATGTTTCAACACCAGAAGTGAGTGTTTCGAAGAAGGTTTACACGGGTGAATCTTCAAAACCATTTTCGAAAAAGGTTTCTCAGTTTACAACATATTCTTTGCAAAAAGGAAGGAAGTTTTCAAAGAGACCAACTTTTTCCGAAACATTTACTTCTAAAAGGTTTTCAAATCCAAATGCTTAGAGGAAAATGAAAAAAGTTTTTCAAACTCCAAACCATCATTTTACACCGGTAAAACAAGTGTGGAGACCAAAACAAAGTTTTTCAAAACCCCCAAATGCTTCAAAAGAAAAGAATCAAGTTTTTCAAACTCCACACTCTCGTTTTACACCGGTAAAGCAAGTGTGCAGACCAAAGCAAAGTCGTTCAAAACCTTTCAAATATTCAATATCAGAATTGCTTTCGCTGCAACATAAGAATGACTCTGTTTTGAACATTCCAAATACTAGAAGGTTTCCATTCATCACTATAACGAATCTTCAAAGAGAACCCATGAGGTTCAACTCTAGATGGAAATATTCTTCTTCAGATTTTAAAACTCCAAGAGAAACACTGGGTTTTTCAAACAATTTTCAACGGAAAAAGAGTTTTAAATCTCCATTTATTCCACGAGTGTTATTTCAAAATGAAACACCTGTTTTCAGTCCTCGTTGGAATTCAACATCTTTAAATCAGATTGACACAACTTACAAATAGATTTCAAAATTTGGTAAACCCGTTAGCACCGTGCTTAAATGGGTTCCCAAGGTTGTTGTCTAATCTTTCAATGGCTTGTAACTATTTCAGCTTACAACCCGGGCTTAAACATTATGGCTTGTGTACATATAACAGTGCACAACCCGTTCTTTGTTATGAAAGGACCCTGGGGTACGCTTCAGTGAATCAATCCTAACATAAGGAGCGAAAGCTTCTTACTTTTAAGTAGATTTAATCAAATTTTGATAAGTTTTTCATGAATCTGCTCAAAAGAACAAATATTCTCCCTAGTTTTTATAAAACATCAAAAAGTTATATCACTTGTTGAGGGGGAGTAATTGGTAAACTCTTTGTTCAAAATGATAAGTTCTTTGTGGATTCTTCCCGAAAACTCAAAAACCATATTTTAATCAAAAGTTCTTCAAAAACAATATAAATATGCAATTTTTGAGGGGGAGAAGTATGATTAAAATATGATGGTCGCTTAAAGAATCTCAAAAGCTTGAATATTATGAGTTTAACTCAATTGTTAACCAACGAATTGATGGTAACAATAATGTCATGAATCGAAATGACTTGTCCTCGACGGGTAATAAATTCAAGTTAGTTATTAGAGCTAGTTGTCACCTAAAAGCTGACAATAGATCTCTTTAACTAGCGACATAAGTGTGTCTCGAACAGGACTCGTCAAAGTAGAGTGTACCATAATGAGTTTTACTCAAAGTTAACCCAATAATTGACAAGAAAACATATATCTGAATCGAAATGACTTGTCCTCGACGGGTAATAACTTCAAGTTAGTTACTAGAGATAGTTGTCACCTAAAAGCTGCAATGGATCTCTTTAACTAGCGACGTAAGCGTGTCTCGAAAAGGACTCGTCAAAGTAGAATAAACCGAGTCAAACATGACTCAGATATCACCTATGAATTGACGGAGTTGAAATGTCAGAAATCGAAAGGACTTGTCCTGGACGGGTAATAATTTCAAGCTAGTCCAACTAGTGATGTAAACGTGTCTCGAATAGGACTTGTCTGAGTAGAATGTACCAAATCGAGAGATTTTCTTTTGATACGTTACGGGACGGGTAATAACTTCAAGTTGATTACTAGAGATAGTTGTCACCTAAAAGCTGATAATGGACCTCTTTAATTAGCGACGTACGGTGTCTCGCGAAGTATCGTGTCCAAGAATAATCAATCAATTCATAAAATTCTCGACTCCTCTCTTCAATATGTTGATTTCATTAATTAAAACACACTAGCACATTTGAAGGGGGAGTATCTTCAAAAGATGAAAAACTCACAAAGTGTTACTAAAACATGTTTTATTAATATAAACACTTTGAGAGAGTTTGCAAATGTTTTTCTTGTTACAACATGAGATTCTGATGCAATTGAGATGGTAACAAACGGTCTACATTCGTGAAGTGATAGCTTAGTATACTTCAGCGGCTCACCTAAATTGTGAGTATACTACGGTATATCTGTGTAAGCCTTCTTGAGGGTATCCAATTCAGGAACAACCTTGGTAAGGATTAGAGAGAACTCTCGACGTCCAAACCTATAAGTACTGGAAATCCCACTAAGGATATTCATTTTACGAATCGAGTCCTGAAGACGTGGGTCTTTACTTGGAAAACATTCCATAAGTATTGATAACTATCCTTCACGGGATTAAGACGGCTGATGTGCCCGACCAAGATGAATGGAATCAAGACATTCACCAGAAAAACAATCATAGTGGTCTAATCTTCATGAAAAGTCCACAATGATCGATTGGTGGTTACCTGAAAGCAACAATGGATGTACATCAACGGAAGGCCGATACCATCATGAGTTTCATCAACATCCACACAACTCCACATGCTCATATCGACATCAGAAAGAAAGACAAAGATTAACAAAAGTCAAAGAAAGTCCTCTCTAAAGATCTATGGAAAGTAAAAGTTCAAGAATCGTCAAAGTTTAGAAGTTAAAGATCAAAGATATGTAATGGGAAATACACAAGTATGAAGAATCTAAGTCAAAGTGAAGAATGAGCATGTTTGAAGATGCATTAAGTCTCCAAA
>LBNU01010841.1:175163-186631 GCA_014162995.1 Artemisia annua | reverse complement strand
ATAAAAATACAAAAAGAATCTTCCTTCACCCTTAGACCTATTAGAGTAGTTTTTCTATCCTAACGAACACTATTCCCTGTGAGAGAACGATCAATCCCCCGTACTTACCACTATCCTATACTACATCGGTCAGGTACACTGCCTGGTGGGGTTGTAAGCCTCTTGAGATCCCTCGAGAGGTAAAACCTGTTGTAAGGTCACAAAACCACGCATCAAGTTTTTGGCGCCGCTGCCGGGGAATAGTTATTGTTTAGGTAGAATTTTTGTTTTATTAGGTCTACTTGCTAGATTCCTTTCTAGTGAGATTTTTATTTTATTTTTCTAGGTTTTTCTTTAGTCTATCTTTTTCTTTGTGTGTTTGTTCGTAATTTCCATTGACTCTTCCGTTCGCCATTATGGAGAACGCGAATCCACCATACCACCAACCACGTAATTCACCCACTCCATCTGACACCTTGATGTTTAAACAACATAAAGATGAGCCTCTCTATGATGCATGGACTCGTTTTAAATATTTACTCCAAAAAGTCCCTCATCATAACTTCGATTTATGGTCCCTAACTCAAATCTTTTACGATCGTGTCGACCGACATGCCCAAAGGGACATTTACTATATTGCCGGCAGGGATCTTAGGGAATTAAGTGTTGAAAAAGCATGGGAAGCTATTGAGAATTGTGCCCAATATTATTATTTGATCCAATATAAAACATTTAAAAACTTTTGTTTGTTTTTTTATTATGTATAAGATAGGATTGAAAAAAAAGTTCATAACATATTCATATTGCCAACCACTTCAGATACATATAGAAATACATAAAGTGATAAAATCCTATTTTTCATTAAATGATGGTTACTTTACATTAATGACTAATGAGATACTAAATGTAACAATTACTAACTTTTTCATTAGCAATAGAATATAGTGTAGTGAAGTCTTCTACTAACACCATTATATTACGCAATCCTATATAATCAACACAAATAGTGTGTTGTGTTACATTATATCTAAGACACTCAATATAAATATAGCATCACATTTTGCTATATTTGTCGACATAAATAATGCCTAAAAACGTAATTAATATTTCTCGATATCTCTATGTTTTGATAATCACAAAAAATAAACTCAATAAATCAAAGATTATGACGTAAAAAAGTATTTAGTCGTAAATATTCATTTTAACAACCAAATCATTTAGGGTATGAATAAACAAAATGCCTAATGCATTTTATGATCAAAGGAACACTTTCTTAATCACTAGATTTTTTATAAAATCTCACAAACAGATTATATCTTTTAGAAAATCATTTTTGGTATTAAATAAATATATTAAACCCATTATAAATATACGATTTCAAATTTTCAACCAAAAATGGCAAAATGTTCCAGAAAAACCTTCCCTACAGAAAGACAAAGCTGGGCAACGTTCTGATTGGGCGGCCTCATTAATTAACTAGGCGGCCCCTTTAATTATTAAGGGGACCGGCCCCTTAATTAAGGGGACCGACCACGCTCCTCAGCCCCCCAGCTTTACCTATAAATACTGGACATTTCCTGCATTTTTTTCTCACCTTTTGCACTCCAAACTTTCTGTTTTAAATCTCCTCTCTATTCTTTCATACTCCTTTGATCATATAATCATAAGCTTTTTTTTCAAGTGATCCAAGACAAGGCTGGGCAACGTTCCAGAAAAATGTTCCAAAAATGGCAAAAATGTTCCAGAAAGACCTTCCCCACAAAAAGACAAAGCTGGGCAACGTTCTGATTGGGCGGCCTCCTTAATTAACTAGGCGGTCCCTTTAATTATTAAGGGGACCGGCCCCTTAATTAAGGGGACCGACCACGCTCCTCAGGCCCCCAGCTTTGCCTATAAATACTGGACATTTTCTGCATTTTTTTCTCACCTTTTGCACTCCAAACTTTCTGTTTTAAATCTCCTCTCTATTCTTTCATACTCCTTTGATCATATAATCATAAGCTTTTTTTTTCAACCATTCAAGTGCAAGAGAAGAATACTTCTATCCATCAAGACAAGAAGTATTACAACTTAGTGTGATACCAACATCTAAGTTGTTTGTGCATCGTCATTTGTATATTATTCATTCATTTGTGTATTAGTTGTGAATTAGTTAGATAGGTGTAAACATAAGGAATTAGGCTAGTAAGGTGTGTAGGTAGAGAAGTTGTGAAGAGATTGTGGTGTGTAAGTAGTATAGGCGTGAAGAAGAAGTGGTGTGAATAAGTAGTGCTAAGGTGTGAAGAAGTTGTGAAGTAGTTGTGAAGAAGGTGTGAAGAAGTTGTGTAGTGATAAGTGGTGTGTAAGGTTTTCTCCGCCATAAGGGAGCTTGTTGACATAGTGAAAAAAAACACTCGAGTTAGGTGCTCGGGGAGTGAAGTAGGACGAAGAGGTGCTTCGTAGCCGAACCACTATAAATCTCTTGTCTCGCGGTTCGATCTTTCCATCTATTACTTATTAAGTTATTATCTTACTTGCTTTGTTATTCATCGGAAGAAAGAGACACGGTGACACTAAAATTTTGTCAATAAGTTGGTCACTAAATGTAAAATGGGAGAAAGAATGAATTGAATTAAGGAGTCAAAATGCATTATGAAAAATGCATTACTGAGCTCGCTTCAGGATCCTTCAACAACAACAATGCATCAACATGTCATAGATAACACTACAATGATAATAATGACTTAACATACCTAGCGGGAGGACGCTACGCACATGATAGTGGTCCTTGAACATGAAGATGGAAAGATCCATGAACCTCAAAAGGTCCCTGAACATAAATTGAATTACATGAAGTCTGAATAAAGTGCAGAAACCTTAACAACAAATGTTGAAAGTTTTGGATTTGTATTTTATTCTTTGTTGTAATTGAGAAAGTAAAATAAAGTTTTTATGCCCAATTACATCTGAAAACACTTAGGCTATTTGTATATCCAAATATGGGAGGTTTATTGTTGGCCATTTCATGTGGTGATCAATAGTATTTGACTAGTATTTGAACATAAAAAAACATAAGCGTAGAATTAATCCCCGAGTGAATATATACACGGAGTCATCTTCAGAGTTCTTTGTTGATATAAATAATGCCTAAAAACGTTATTAACATGTATCGATATCTCTATGTTTTGATAATCGCAAAACGTAAACTCATTAAACTACAAATTATGACGTAAACAAGTATTTAGTCGTAAATATTCATTTCGATGACCAAATCACTTAAGGTATGAATAAACAAAGTGTCTAATGCACTATATGATCAAAGGAACATTTTCTTAATCACTAGATTTTTATAAAATGTCACAAACATTTTATATCTTTTAGAAAATCATTTTTGGTATTAAATAAAAATGTTTAATTAACCATAAATATATAAATTCAAATTTTCAACCAAAAATGACAAAAATGTTCCAGAAAAACCTTCTCCACCGAAAGACAAAGCTGGTCAATGTTCAGATGGGCGGCCCCCTTAATAATTAAGGGGCCGGCCCCTTAATTAAGGGGACCGGCACGCTCCTCAGGCTCCTCAGCTTTGCCTACAAATACTGGACATTCCCTGCATTTTTTCCTCACCTTTTGCACTCTAAACTTTCTGATCTAAATATCCTTTCCTATTCTCTTAAACCCTTTGAACATATAAATCATAAGCTTTTGTTTCCAAGTGATCTAAGCTTCAACCTTTCAAGTGCAAGAGAAGAATACTTCAATCCTTCAAGACAAGAAGTATTACAACTTGGTGTGATCTCTACATCCAAGTTGATTGTGCATCATCATTTGTATATTATTCATCCATTTGTGTATAAGTTGTGAATATTAGTTATATAGGTGTAAGCATAATGAATTAGGCTAGCAAGGTGTGTAGATAAAGAAGTTGTGAAGATATTGTGGTGTGTAAGTAGTATAGGTGTGAAGAAGAAGTGGTGTGATTAAGTAGTGCTTAGGTGTGTAGAAGTTGTGAAGTTGTGGTGAAGAAGTTGTGGTGTGGTGTGTAAGGTTTTCTCCACCATAAGGGAGCTTGTTGACATAGTGAAGAAAACTCTCGAGTTAGGTGCTCGGGGAGTGGAGTAGGGCGAAGAGGTGCTTCGTAGCCGAACCACTATAAATCTCTTGTATCGCGGTTTGATCTTTCCATCTCTTACATTTCTTATTACTTGTTTTGTTATACATTTCATATACACACACACATATATATATATACTTGTTCATATTGTGCAAGAGTAGATTTCACATAAACTCGAATCAAGAATTTTAAAACAAATTTTTTATAAAATTAAAAAGACGTAAAACTATTCAACCCCCCCCCCTTCTAGTTTTCCATATTCTTTAAAAACTAAAGAAATTCTCACAATTTCTTGAGGCAGAAAGTAAAACCCTGAACCTAATAAGATGATAACTCATGCTATTTGTATATTCAAATAATGGGAGAATGTTGGATAAAAAGTTACCCAATTGTTTCTAATAATATTTGAACATAAAACAACCTAAGTTACTCATTGATGAGTTCCAATGAGTATGTTACTCAGCGAAGAAACAATGAGTATATTATTCACTGAAGAGAGTGTGTTACTCATTGAAGAAAAAGTGAGCAGTTTACTCCCCGATGAGAAGCCAGTAAGTGTTGCATAAATCTAGTTCAAAAAACAAGTTTTAGGGACGTCGAACACCAACTCAAGATACACTTTACCTAACTAAGCGGTATCAATGAGTAAAATACCAGACCTACAAACAACATTTGAGTTACGAATATTTGACAAATTCTCTCTAACTCATTCTACGATCTCAAAGTCAGAGTTGAGATATCAACGGGAAGTTCTTAAAAGCAAAAAGAAAGTCAGACAAGTATAAGAGTGGTTCCTAAAAAGGGAATTAACTATTCACTAAAAGTACTTGGGACGTGAAGCTACATATAGAAACACAATGTGAAAATATGTACTCATCCACTAGAAAGTTGACACGTAACATACCACACACGTGACTTCACTTTTACCTACGTATATAGATAGAATCTCTGTAAAAAGAAAGAAGTAGAGATTCTATACATGAAAAAGTAATACAAAGTTTTAGATGAGGACATTTGCATAGCAATGCGATTTTATAACGACAGACAGTTTTAGTGATAAAAAAAAGTTTATGGGTTATAAACGAAAAGTAGTAAAAGTTTGAGGATTTGAGGAATAAACATAATGTTTTGAAACCCGGTTCGACAGGGGTGGTTCAAACGGTTGAACCGTTCCGGTCAAAAACTGGTCAATTTAACTGGGTTATCCAAACGGGTTGGGTCGAAAAAATGGGTCAAATTAAACCGGTTCAACCTGCCGGGTTTGAAGCATCCTCGGTAAACCCGGTTTTCGATGTATATTAATAGTTTCCTTTTGAAACATATGTTTTCAACATTTCTTTTTTAATTTGTTCAACATTGCACTTTTCGCTTTGACCATTTTTATTTTATCAATAGTATAAATTAATTTAATCTGTAACAATGATGATGTTTAAAAATAAAAGAAGGTATTCTTTAGAAAAAAATATAAATTCTAATGGGTAAAGAGCATACGAAGTATTTGCTAAATTTATAAACTTATTAAAAAACATAAACTGATAAGTCAACTTAAGTATATGATTTGCTATATAATGTCCAGTAGACAATAGTTAAGATAAATATAAAAAGAAACTTGTACTTTATTAAATTAAAAATCACATATATTCAAGTTAATTTGTATGTTAATTTATTGTGCATTATAAATACTTTAAATATGAAAATAATATATTATTTAATGTGTTTAAACATTGACCAGTGGCGTTATATAGCAAATTCCATATAATTTAGTTAAAATTTAGCCACTATAGTTTCTTAAATAACCATTTCTTCTATTTTTTTTTATTTTCATAAATTTGACACTTNAAGAGCATATGAAGTATTTGCTAAATTTATAAACTTATTAAAAAACATAAACTGATAAGTCAACTTAAGTATATGATTTGCTATATAATGTTCAGTAGACAATAGTTAAGATAAATATAAAAAGAAACTTGTACTTTATTAAATTAAAAATCACATATATTCAAGTTAATTTGTATGTTAATTTATTGTGCATTATAAATACTTTAAATATGAAAATAATATATTATTTAATGTGTTTAACCATTGACCAGTGACGTTATATAGCAAATTCCATATAATTTATTTAAAATTTAGCCACTATAGTTTCTTAAATAACCATTTCTTCTATTTTTTTTTTTATTTTCATAAATTTGACACGTATATTAGTTTTTTTCCTCCACCAAATTTATTTATCAAATTTATCAATTTTGACCAAATTTATTTCCATTTTGACTTTCAACTTGCAATAAGAATGCTTAATTTCGTCTACGTGACAAAATGAAACTCTTTCGTTGATCCAGTTGAAAACTTTTAAAAACTTTTGTATGTTTTCTTATTATATATATAATAGGATTAAAAAAAAGCTAAAATATATTATATGACATAATATATTCATATTGCCAACCGCTTCAGATATAAATGGTAGAAATACATAAAGTGATAAAATCCTATTTTTCATTAAACGGTGGTTACTTTTTCCTATATATTAATGACTAATGGGATAATAAATGTAACTATTACTAACTTTTTCATCAGCAATAGAATATAGTGTAGTGAAGTCTTCTCCTAGCACTATTATATTACGTAATCCTATATAAGCTACACAAATAGTGTGTTGTGTAACATTATATCTAAGACACTCAATATAAATATAGCATCACATTTCGTTATCTTTTCTATCTGACTAAAACCTTCTTCTATATCCTACACTTTAGTTTTTGCAAATTATAATTGGTGGCAAGAGAGGATTTGTATTCAATCTTAAGGTATCCTTTCCAATGCCATTTTAAATGTATGTTTAAAGATAATAGAGTCTAATGACTTTGTGATTATGAGTTCAAGCTTTATTAACAAAATATGTGTAGTTTATTCAAAAGTACGTTTACCTTTTGTAATGGTTTAACGCTTGTATTTAGGTTCATTTAACGGTTTAATTGTTGTACTAAGTACTGATTTTTACAAGTTTTATCCTTAGATTTATTCTTCGCATTGTGTTTTGTTCTAAACTTAAATTTTTGGTTATATTCAAATACATATATCTTTAACTTATAATCATTTGATTACTCATTTTTAAATAATTAACGTCCTTTCCTTCATTCTACGCTCTTATTTGCTTGTTTGTTTTTTATTTATTACTATTTATAATTGCTGCATTTCAAAAAAAAATAATAATAATAAATAGAAAAAGAAATTCTTATGTTTTTTATTAGAAAAAAAGAGAAAATGTCATCTAATTGTAATCAAGTTAAATCACTGTTTCACTAAAGTAATCCATATTTTATTTCAATTATAAAACCTACTCAACTTTTAAAATTGTTCCAATAAAGTCACTCAAAGATTTTTTTTTTTTTTTTTTTCAACTACAAAACCACTCAATTTTTAATATCGTGCAACTTTACTGAATTTTATAAGGAAAACAAATTTCACCCTTAAAAAATATGTTTGGCATATTGAATGTATCATAAGAAAACGTTACATAGATGACACACGTACCATGAATGTTACTTGCAATTTTATTTCAGACATGAATATGACTTATTTGTTTTTTTGTCAATTAGTCTTCGTTGCTCGTTTTGATTTGATTTATGCTTCAAGACTGTTTTTTATACAATTATTGGTAACATGTTATTAGCGTGTATCTAGGGTTTCAAGGATTTTTGACGTACGAAGATGACTCAAGGGGAACACAATGACTTTCATTCGATTGACAGGGAACTGTATGCAACTCTTGTATTCGATCTTTGGCGTGATCCTATCGAAGCAATACAAATGATGGCCATTTGGATGTGGTTGGAGAGGATGGTCATGGAATGTCCTGAATTGACTCGGAGGATCCTAAGTCTCAATGCTCAATTAATCGAAAAAATAGGAGATGAGGCCTTACTTTACTGGGCGTGCATTGACAACATGCGACTCCTATTTTCCGCTACTGTCGGAGATTTCCCTTTAACGAATATTCTCCTCAAAGGAGACATGCCCTTTAATTTTGTTCGCCAGCATCGTGAAGTTTCTATAGATGGAATCAATGAGGTGATAAATAATGTTTGCGCAAAATACTTTAAAGACATATGGGATGGCGCCATAGCAAGAAATGCTCACATGAATTTTATACAAAGTGTGGTTAAGCATGAGCCGATGGTTCGACCACACAAACTCCAAACCCAACCAGACGATAGGACTTTGTTTGTAACTTTCTCAAGAGGGTATCCTGTGGCTGAGTGGGAAGTAAGGCAGTTCTTTAATGAACTATTTGGCGATTGCATCGAGTCATTTTACATGCAAGAAGTTGCTATAGGTGAACACCCGTTGTTTGCCAAGATTGTGCTATATCAAACATCTTACATGCAGGCCGTACTTAGTGGTGGTACAAAGGCAAAGTTTACCATTAACGGCAAACATGTGTGGATGCGAAAGTACATCCCTAGACGTCGATGAATATGAACAATTGCATCAAATAGTAGTTGTTAGCCTGAATATGAATTTTTAAGTACGTTGTGGTTCCATCCTAGTAAACTAAATCAAATAAAGGCATTGGTGTGTTTAAATGGAAATTTTAGACTCGTCTTCATTTGTTATATGGCAAAACTACTGTACGCAACCTAACATATAAAAAAGGGAAAGGGTACGGTGGAATGCCGTTATGCATGCCATGTTGCCAAATCAGCGCCACCAATCTTCAGAATTTCACATTTCACATTTCACATTCACACACCAAAAATACCTCTTTTGCAAAGGATCAAGACGTTTGCATGCCGTTTTGCATTTTTTTCCCCTTAAAAACTACAAACTAAATTTTCATTCATCAAATAAAAGTACAAATTACTATAGGAAAGTTATCAGTAAAACAAGGGTTTGACAGGTTGAAAACGGGATCACGGCGGATACGCCTATCGGAGACAAGTTGGGCGACAAGTTAACGTGGCAATTTTTAGTTCATGTTGGTTCAAATTGCAATGTTTAGATTTTTTTTATTATTTTGTTTTTCTGTTATTTTTGTTATAAATATTTGCATTATTGGGCTTTATAAAGTTCGTTTCAATATTTACTGGATATTTTAAGCATAAATAAGATTATTAAGTTGCATCAGGTTGTGATCTTTTAGTTGATAATTTGTAACTTTGATTGATTTTGATTGATTTTTCTTGGATGGCCCGATAATCTGTTAACTTCGACTTTTTTAATGCCCTTGGATGGCCTGATATTTAGTTTAAAATCCTAGACAAACTACAAAATCTATTTATTACTAGCTTATAGACCCGCGGAATCCGCGGGATTTTAGAGGGTTTTTGATTAAAAAAAAGGTAAGTACGTGAATAAAGTAAGAAAGAACAACGAACGTAAACGTTGCAAAATTTTCTTGTAACGGAACAATAAGTTATAAGTGACTGAAAGTATAAAATATAATGCTTGTAAATATATGTGTAATAAACGTTCATTGCCTCTTGATCTTCAATATGTTTGTCATTCATAAGCAAATGTATGTAGTGACCATTCTAACACGTCAACAAAAGGTCCATTAAGTGAACACCTAATAAGTTTAAAAAATATGTAAGTAAAAGAAGTTTGGGATTTATAATAACTGTAAGGGAATAGATCTAGTGAAAAGAATTTGTAGTGGCGTTCGATAGATTACCATCCGCATCACAAACGACAACCTTCAAACCTCCTTTGATTTTGACGTGAGAAACGATACATAGTTGTCCGTGTGTGAAAACAGGACGTGGCAGATAGAAACCAAGTTTTGAAAGACTTATGCTTATATACAATGACCTGAAGACCAACTCAAAACACTTGTACAAATCCAATGTTCTAAATATTATGAAGTGACCCAACCAAAACTAAAAGTTTTCATGGACTTTCGCATTCCACAAAATAACCATAGAAATTATTTTCATTTTCTTAAAATATAAATTGTTCATTTGACAGTGAATTGCAATTTAGCTCACGTCTTACTAAGTAGCAGCAAGAGATCATTAAGCGGCTAAAACCTCATTAAGAAACTAAATCCAAAGTCAACACATTCTTTTACGAATGTTCTCTATCTCATGACAACTAACAAATTAACCATAAGCTTATATAAACATTTCGGTCATTGTAAAAATAAAACGGACCAAAAAATGTTATTGATGGTCAACGCAACCCAACTCAGCCTGTTTTGACTCATACTCAAAACGACCATCTTGCTACCTGTACCCTTTGGGTAATGAATCTAAAATACTTACACAAAGAAACTGCAACGCTCTGTCGACTTACAAGAGTAGAACTTTCTACCCCTGTTAGAGTCTGTGTTGGCGGTTGTCAATGAGCATGGTGATTCACAAACAGGGCAAGGAATTGGACCTGCACAAAATGAAAATTGATATAATACTAAATCTAAACATCTTTAACGCTGGAAAATAAGGTGAGGGTGGCTCTTGGGGATAGTAGAAGATCACTAACTTTTTAATACCACTTTAATATGGTTGATATGTGAGCATCACGCAATCACTAAGATTGCTAATTTGGGTTTAAACGATGCACGACTATGCTTTCATAGTCTGTTAAATAAAAACAAAAGGATGTAATGAATCAATACCATTGTTTGAGTTGACTCTTTGAGACCGAGCACTGCGGTTTTGAGAAGTGAGTGAATAACAATCACTTGAAGCATGTCCTGTCTGGTGATAGAAACTGCAAGGGCCTTGCTGTTGCTGTTGCTGTTGCTGTTGCTGTTGCTGTTGCGCTTGTTGTTGCAGTTGTGGTTGCTGCTGCTGTTGTCGGTTATTTTGAGCATTATTTCTAGAAGGTGAAGTGGTTCCTACTATATTACAGAAAATTAGTTATTTATATACCGAAAGAGTGGAAGACAAAATTAGAAACCAAAATAACATAGAATCTAGGTAACAGTATCATCTATTTAAGTGTTAATAATGTATTGGACACAACTACGGTTATAGTCGGATATGTTACATACCTGGTGCGTTTGAAGAATTTCGATGCCCAAAATTAGACAATTCCATAAGCTCTTTCAAGGTATCATCACAACCACCAACACAACCTAGATTACATGCACAACAATACTTCAGTGCAATGTTGGTTACAAATAAAACATTGTTCATCCAATTAGCATTTTGGTTTACTTAGAATTCACTAAAAATTACAATAAAATGGAGATTTCTGATACACTTTCATGTTTCAAAAAATAAGACTAAATAAATACAAGGATAGATTACCTAAATGACTGATATTGAACTGCGGTGGTAATTCCAGCCGACGAAATGTCAACAGAATCTTGAAAATTGGGCCTGTGAATTCCATTATAGCAATATTATTGACATAGTTACACCGATTAATCAAAGCAATAAAAATGAAAAAA
>LBNU01010841.1:148626-174911 GCA_014162995.1 Artemisia annua | reverse complement strand
CTGCGGTTTTGAGAAGTGAGTGAATAACAATCACTTGAAGCATGTCCTGTCTGGTGATAGAAACTGCAAGGGCCTTGCTGTTGCTGTTGCTGTTGCTGTTGCTGTTGTTGTTGCGCTTGTTGTTGCCGTTGTGGTTGCTGCTGCTGTTGTCGGTTATTTTGAGCATTATTTCTAGAAGGTGAAGTGGTTCCTACTATATTACAGAAAATTAGTTATTTATATACCGAAAGAGTGGAAGACAAAATTAGAAACCAAAATAACATAGAATCTAGGTAACAGTATCATCTATTTAAGTGTTAATAATGTATTGGACACAACTACGGTTATAGTCGGATATGTTACATACCTGGTGCGTTTGAAGAATTTCGATGCCCAAAATTAGACAATTCCATAAGCTCTTTCAAGGTATCATCACAACCACCAACACAACCTAGATTACATGCACAACAATACTTCAGTGCAATGTTGGTTACAAATAAAACATTGTTCATCCAATTAGCATTTTGGTTTACTTAGAATTCACTAAAAATTACAATAAAATGGAGATTTCTGATACACTTTCATGTTTCAAAAAATAAGACTAAATAAATACAAGGATAGATTACCTAAATGACTGATATTGAACTGCGGTGGTAATTCCAGCCGACGAAATGTCAACAGAATCTTGAAAATTGGGCCTGTGAATTCCATTATAGCAATATTATTGACATAGTTACACCGATTAATCAAAGCAATAAAAATGAAAAAAACTTCGAAGCAAACTTATCCATCAACAACATGCACATGATCAAACAAAGTAAAAAAAATAACCTGGAGAGGACCTATCGCAAACAGTTGGGGTAACAGTTGCTTCTGATAGTGATCCAGGAAGCCAGATAGTGTTTGCGCACTGCAAGAGTGTATTAAGTTAATACATAAGGTGGCAAGATGGGCCAAGCAGGTTACAGGTTTAAGTAAACCACGTAGGTGGAATTTCTAAGACATAGTAATGAAACCATACTGCATGTTTCAAGCACTAAATAACTATAAAATCACTTTACACTTACCAGCGGATAAGCCGAGCAGCTAACCATGAACTTTCCATTCTGTAAAGGAGGAAAAATCATATTTAGAGTCTACAATAAATTAATAGTTCATATATTGATAAAGAAAATCTATATGAACTTAGTACACGCATGTAGTGCCAAAGTGGTCAAAACTTCAAATGATGTCCACTTTTATGTACCATGGAAGATTCAACAAAACAAAATACTTGTGTTTTCTTAAGAACCAAATATGATTCCTGGCAAACATCATATTTCCGCAGACATTCCAGCACGCGTTGCTCATTTCCACTGGTTCTATTTGTTATGTCAAAAAAAAAAACTTCGAAGGCTTCGAAAAGTTTATCTTTATCTCTCCTGGTCTGCAAAGTATATCAGTTTAATTCAACTACTTAACGCAAAATATGCACATGTGCCACATAATTTGAAGAGGTATAACTCATTTTTGACACGTATGCCATGCCAAAAATCTAGATATTTTAATTTAAAAAAGATCAAGTTACGCGCTGCCAATTTGAACGGGTCAGAGATATATGCCTTTTACAGCCATCCAATGACACTGTTTTTAGAAGTTGTTTTTAGAAGTTTATGGCACATACCGTTTGCAAATTCTACAACATCCTCAACCTGCAAAAATGAAGGACAACAATAGGGGAAAGTCATTTTGCATTAGAAAAACCAACGAAGGCTGAAATGAATGAAGGATAATACCGGAATTGTTAAACCATGCCTGATGACATGTATATATACAAAATAATAGCCAAGCTCCATATTTTCACCACATATTAACCCATTTCGGGTGCAAAAATTTGATCATGAGATACATATAGTTTATTCAAATTAAATAACAAAGCAGTATTTCACATTTTCACGTAACATACTTTAAAAAAGCAGTGCTACTACAAAATTTAAAAATTTAAAAGAGTTGCTACAACACAAAAAGATTTTTATATGTCATGAACAAAATGTGTGGCATATCATCATTAATGCAATAACCCTAAGATTGACGATATTCTGATGTTTGAGTTTACCAAACCAATCTACTTCATTCTACAAACATAACCCATAAGCTAAACGTTAAAACCTGCAATTCTAATCTATTGAGCAGACAAATTCATAATTGATATATAATAGCGAAGTAAGATGATTTCATAATTGATAGTTAATCAAATCAAATACATTATATCAATACTAATGGGTAATTATTCAAACATAATCACAACTTTCATATAAAAAATCATACACATTATAATGAATTCTTTAAATATTGTTTAGTTTAATTGTAACAAACTCAACCAACCAATCACAAACAATCAATTTCCCTTAATAATTAGTTCCATTAACCATTCCCACACAACCCATATAAGCACCAATTTCAATAAGCTATTAAAAAATGTCCCTTTATAAGTTGTTTCAGTAAGCCATTGCAAACAACTCGTAAAAATGCATTGGTAAAGTAAGATAGACGGTACTAAGAATTCGAATTGCATCTAAATTACTTACCCTTTTTTCTCTTGTTATGTAGACGTGACTGAGTTTCCATTACCCGTGGCTTTGTCGTTGTAAATTCTGCATTTTAAGTTTTTAGATGCGCTTGTCTGCAAAAAAACATCAACTATAATGGGTCACAAAACAATATTAAAAATAATAAAAATTTTATCAAACAGTTGGCGTGCATAAGAAACATACATAGAACATAAACTACAAATAACCATTTTCATCAATCCATATCATCTACTAACAAATAAATTGAAGAATGAAAAGAGATAAAATATGTCAAACCTGGTTAATCTTCCTCAATCACATTCTACCTACAAAATAAAATTATTTCATAATCAATCAAAATATATCATGGTGATTTCCCCCAAATAAATTATAACATAATTCATCAAGATGAATTTCCCCAATTTTTTTAGGGTTGTGATTAAACAAATATATTAAAATTATAACATAATCAATAGAAATATATCATATGTTTGGATACTTACCAATTCGTCTATATTGACAGTGTACAAATCACTGTATGTAATCAATAATTTATAGGTGAAGGGCGTTATTGATTTTGAAGAGTGTTATTACTTGACATAAATGCTAATTATCCCTTTACAAATCCTTCGATAAGAAGTCATATGAATTTTCTCCTTCAGAGTTTTGGAAAGGTTATGAATTGAATGTAGGAGGAGCGTATGATTTTTTTGGATTTTTTGAAAGGGTTTGCTTTTTGAATCTGAAGAATGAATGATAATAATGACTATCCAAAAATGAGATAAAAGAACCGTATTGATTTTTTACTCTTTTTAGATGGTGAGGCGTGAATAAATGGTTGTGCTTAAAGGTGTTGTACATAGCAGGAGCATTAATTATTTTTCGACCAATCATATCGCAGACACATCAGCGCATTAATGATTTATCGTGCTTAATGGGCTTGTAAATTATTCTGTTTTATTATATAAAATAGATTCGGGTACTGAGTCTTTTTGTAATCAACTAACATTGAACATACAAACAAGAGAGCTTACCAGAAATCAATATGCAAACATACTAACTTCAGTAAATTGACGTCACAACCAAAGTAATACTATACAAATATTCTTAATAAGATAGTTTGTTAATTTAATTATAGAATAAATGTGATGATGTTGAATTGTTGATCAATATGAAATATGCTGTAGAGGGTATATTTGTGTTATGTTGCCTTCATTTATATATTGACGCTGGTATATGTTGAATTTAACAACTGACCTTAAATTTGATCATGGGACAAAATGGTGCCCCTCTAAAATTTGGTGCCCTGTGCACTGGCCAGCTGGCCCTGGCCCATATCCGGGCCTGCTTCTGCCTTCCGTCAATATATATGCATCATTGTTTTAGAATGAACTTATCTCATGTGTAATAGGACTGAAATTAAACATAGAATGATCTTCTTTTACAGAGTAATACCAAAACTGATGTTGTCTATCCAGTTGTCTAAACTGACTTATGAGAGTTTGAAAAGAGTTTTAGTTGTCCCACGTTGGTGGATGTTGTAACTGAAAGTGAGTATATATGTAGGGGCATATACAAGTTATCAATTTAGAATGTAATGAATTGTAGTGACCTTTGGACTATAGTAGCGGTACCAGTGAAAAATACCGCTGCATAAATTCAAGGACGACTAAGATACATGTCTCTCTAACTTTTTTGTAACAAGATTTAGATTTTATTACAACCAATAGTTCACGAAGTAAAACTAGAAAAACAAAGAGTTATAAGTCCCGTGCACCTAAGGAGTTTACACATTAATCAAATTTATTTTAATATTATTTAGTTTAATATATACAAACATAAGAATTTACCCATGTTTTGTGTTTTGTAATTGTTATATAAGTACAATCAATAATTATGCACAAGTTTTTAACTTTATGACCAACTCATGTTTAACTGACATGGGTGTTGAGGTTGATGAAAGATTAACTTTATTTAACTGACATGTGTAATGAGGTTGATGTTGATGTTTAAATTTAACTACTGATATCATGTTATACACAATATGCAAGTTTAATAGCACATAATAACCGTCGATGAAGTTCAAATATAATTTTTTTGAAAAATTTCCAGATATCCATGTATAAACTTTAACCATCTCATTCATTATAGAAGTAGTTACTCAAAAGAATCCGGCATTTTAAGGTCCGCAATGTCAAAATATCAAAGACCAGTAAGACATCATCGATGTCTATGGATCTGTTTCATTGTCATTGAACTTTATTTTATAATCTGGTAAATTATAGTCCCAGTGCCTTTTGATAAAATCAGTGGAAACTACATTAAACAAAGGCGATCATGAGTCTGTGTTCTGACATGGTTCCTAGTAATATCACTAAAGACAGCCGGAAAGAGCCATTGTAAGCTCGAGTTCATCCTTTAACATCTCAATCACTTTTCTAGCTCCATATGCTTCATTTGTTGCCAACCCATACACAACCGGACGTACTACCTGAAAAAAAAAATATGTCAAGAGAATGAATACTAAAAGAGCCATTTCTATCATTTACTACCTAATAGGTCGATTCGGTTAGTTTTTATAACGGGGCACATGAGTAAACTAAAATTATTTAGAGTAATTGGCATAGAAGGTCTCATTGGAGTATACTACGTATGAGATTACGGATGGTTTTTGAAAACCTATAACATAAAACGTCTATGAAAAAGTCAAAAGATGTTGAAAAGTCGTCCAATTTTAAAAGACGTTACAATTGTTGGAACTTATGAGAGTTTTTAAATAGAGTTTTCGTTATCCCACATTAATGGAGATTGTAACTAAAAGCGGGTATATATGTATATAGGAACAAATAGAAGTTTTAGTTTAGAATAAAATGAATTGTAGTGACTTCCTACTTTGATTGAGGTATTAGTGAAATAAATACCTCTCTTCTTTCGGAAGCTCCTAAAATACATTTCTATCTAACTTTTTTTTTTCTCCTAAAATTATATTACAATCACATTTCTCTCTTAACTCTTTTTCTAAAATTATATTACAATCGATAGTTCATAATAAAACAAAGGTAAGGTTTTCTAAAGCCATGCAACTAAGTGAATCAAGCTTAATACTTCTATGATGATTTTCTTTGGAGGTTTTCTGGGATTTTGTTTATACAAACTTCTCATTCTTTTTTACATACTAGTTAATAACAAGTAAACCACAATTTCACTCTATAAGCAAATGAGAAAAACAATCTCAAACACCCCAGCTTACTCCAAACATCCCCTTTAAATGGTATTGATCGGTAGAGGATGAGCCATTGAGGGTCAAAGCCTTGTGATTAATCTTATAATAAGTCCAGCAAAATACTTGCACAAGTTTATGTATATGTCGAAACTATGAACCCATAACTACCAACTAGTCTGATCGATCAACGTTCAGAATTAGGACACAAAGATACATACATGTGATATCTTTTGTCATCATCAAAATGCATGGTCCGCACCCAAATCATTGTTTGATACCAATATAATCACTCCTCATACTAAAGCGGATAATCTATTTGTATGAATATGATATCAAAATTTATGGTCCGTTAACTGTTAGCCTTAAAAAACTACATTTATTTCATCTTCATTTCCTTCTTTACACCAATACCAAATAAATGAGCTTAATAATTCTGAGTATTACATCGTACTCATTTCTACTTAGAACGAAATGCCTTCTAAAAAAGAGAAAACACAGACAACTGTGTTTGACAATAGTGTTAACAATCTCTTTCAATAAAAAGTAGTTACTCATAAGATCGGGCATTTTAAGGTCCACAATTTACATACCGAAGACCAAATGCTTCTTGAAAAAATAATTGGAAACTACATTCTACAATGGCGATTATCACTCAGCATCCTAACATTGTCCTAACAGTAAGAAGAATAGCCATAAATGCATTTGCTTCAGCTCTTTTTACAATCAGAGTGGATATCTCGCGTCTCTTTTTGACCTAACTACAGAGGTGAAAAAATGTGATAGATCGTAAGAAAAAACAAACTTTATGCGAGATGCAAAAACAGAGGCACGAGGATTGCATACATGTAATTAAAAAAAATTTGGACGGTGATGCAACTGGAAGTGTAAATCATTGTCACCGAGTGGATTATGTTGTTGTCATGTTAGTAAACTTTCTTGTTGTTGGATCATTGTTGGCGATGTGGACGTAACAAACATTAGAGTTTATTTTAAAATAGATACAAATTACAACTTACTAAGAAAGATACAAGAACAAATTATTCTATGTCAAACTAGGAACCTACAACACTAACCTACCAGTTTGATACCAACTTCCCGACACTCCAATGAATTGATACATGTCTAGTAAGAATGTAAGTTTGAAATTTCAAGATAATTTTTTCTTTTACTTACCAACGATGTTCTGTACTAAGTAATAATACTAAAATTGATGTTGTTTAAACCGTTGTCTAAAGTGACTTGTTAGCGAGTTTGCAGCCGGTAAAAAGGCTAAAGAATTTGGTTTTCTGCTACTAACTCATTCCATGTTGGTTTTTTGCTAAAAGAATTTAGCTAAAAGAAGATAGATTGCATTGGAGGAATCATGATGGTGTAATGAAGGCATTTTCTGTTAATGAAGTGTGGCACACAATTCGTGAACGTGGTGATGAGGTGAATTGGTTCCATGTTGTTTGGTCGAGTTATGGGATTCCTAGATATTCTATACATTTATGGCTTGTTATGTGGAAATGTCTCAAAACGCAAGACAAATTAAGGCAAGGGGACGTTGGATTGGACGTCGATTTAAGCTCACTTCGGTGTCCCCTCTGCAACTACAACAAGATAATCACGAGCATGTGTTCTTTGAGTGTGGTTATTCGGCTAAGGTGTGGGCTTCTGTGTTGAAGGAGGCTAATTTCCCAAGTATATCTCCCAAATGGGACGACATAATTGGATGGCTACTCCCATTGGCTCTTAGTAATAATGCTGATGGTATTGTGGGTCGGCTTGTTGTGGTTGTTGTAGAAACTAAAACCGAGTCAAAATAGTTTCTTGGATCGTTTATAACTCTTAGACGATGTCTAATTATTAACTATATCTAGGAACACATAATAACGAAAGCGGAATATTCAAACAATGAATTAACGTTATCAAGAACAAGGTTTTTTATTATCATTCCTTCTCTAACGATGACAAACTTATTAACATGTTCTACCTTGATCAAGTAGAACACGTTATCTAAACTAAAACACTAATAAACCCTAGGCGTCTATTGTAGGAACTCGACGCCTAGACACACACACACCTTTTTAGTCGACTACATTATGGAAGACTTAATTAATTAAAATCCTACGCCCTATGTCTCTTTATATAGAGAGATATTAGGGTTTACAAAATACTACGAAGGACTAATAAATAAAACTTCTTTTGCAAGCAAGTCCTTCCCATCTTTTGTAGAATTCCTTCTTGTCACTTCAAACCCTTCATGTTTCATTCTTCTTGTTTTGTATCATCAAATCAATAATAGACCCAACAGTTGTGTCTTCTTATTATGTATGGCAAGAGAGGAACAGTCGTGTTCAAGGAAAATGTGAGAGGTGACCTGAGCAGGTGGTGAGCATTATTCTTGATGTGGTTCGCTTGAAACTTGCATCTATGCGGTTTGAGAATAGCATGGGAGTTGAGAAAATGAGGAAGACCTGGAAGATTTCGACTACTACAAGTAATGTAGGTTGATTGTGGGTTATCTAGAACTACTAGTGCAACGTGTTTTTTATTTTATTTAATGTAGTTCGTTAGTCCTTNAGGTGACCTGAGCAGGTGGTGAGCATTATTCTTGATGTGGTTCGCTTGAAACTTGCATCTATGCGGTTTGAGAATAGCATGGGAGTTGAGAAAATGAAAAAGACCTGGAAGATTTCGACTACTACAAGTAATGTAGGTTGATTGTGGTTTATCTAGAACTACTAGTGCAACGTGTTTTTTATTTTATTTAATGTAGTTCGTTAGTCCTTGGTTGATTTAGTGGTTGTCGTGTTTTTGAGCCCGTTCAAAACACGTTGTTTGTCGTTCTTTTTTCACAAGTGGCTCTACCTCTCTTCTTGTAAGTAAACAAATCTTCGTTTAATGTCTTAACCGGTTATAAACCCTTTACCAAAAAAAAAAAAAAAAAAAAAAAAAAAAAAAAAAAACAACTTCATTCCTCATCAGCTATGTACTTGTAGTCATAATCTATCTTTGTATTTATAGTTGCACGACATTGTTAACTTTCTAACGAAACTATAGTATTGAGTATTAACTAATTTTACTCAACACCGAGAAAATATTTCATGCCTCTTGTAGACATTGTAAACTGGAGAATCTAAACAGAAATTCTACCATTAATCCCTCATTTTACAAAAGACCGAATTGGGCATGACTTCTATTTGCTTCTATGAACTCGAAAAGTCATCCAATTTAAAAAAGAAGCTATAAATGTTTGAACTTATGAGAGTTTAAATAGAGTTTTCGTTGTCCCACATTGGTGGAGGTTGTAACTAAAAGTGGGTATATATATAGAAGAATATACATGTTTAACATCTTAGAATATAATGAATTGTAGTGACTTAGGACTTTGGTTGAGGTAATAGTGAAAAAATACCACATCTGAAGTTTCCATTGAACTAAAATACATTTATCTTTTACTTTTTTTTAACAAAATCTTTTATATAATAAAACAAAACCCCTAGTGGGTACTTTCGTATTTCGGAAAAAAGAATATTTCCTTATTAAGTAATATTTTAATTATTATTTTTTAATTTAAAAATTTATAAATTCGTTTTGTTGCTATACTATACAAGTAGAAGATAAATACAAAAAAATATAGATAAAATGTAATTAACAAAAAGATTAAACTTTTAAATGATTATCTTTAATAATAAAAAAATATAATTAAATTTAATAAATAAAAATACATCATTCAAAAAAAAATTTAAAAAAGCTCGCGCGTGCGCGGGCATTATAACTAGTATATATTTTATTGCAATCAATAGTTCATAGGTAAGGTTTTCTAAAGCCATGTGACTAAAATACATTTATCTCTTACTTTTTTCTAACAAAATATATATTTTATTGCAATCTCGTCGTTCTACGTGGAGTTCAATTGTGCCTCGTTGTTGCTCGCCACCACACCAGGTGGAGCTCGTTGTAGCTCGCCAGTTCCTCCCTCTTTGTGCAGGCAACGAGCTAAATTTACTGATGGTTTGCAGCTTTTTATTTATTTTTTTTTATTGTTTTTGTTGTGAACGTTTGGCAACGTTTAAGTTTATAACGTATACTTTTTTTTTCTTTTTAAAAACTAACTTACATGCTCTATAAAGAGCATAACATATTTTACATTTCAATCAAATTTACACCAAATATATTTCATACACTTACACATACTAAAAGTAAGAAACATGAGCGACTCATCTTATTCAAGTGTTAGCGACTTTGGAGAGATAACGGAGCTAGAGATGATTCTCCAAGAATTTGAGTACGAGCAATCGTTGCAAAACCAAGAAGCCGGTCCTTCACAACGCCCCCCGTGAACGTGAAGTTGTTGAAGCACGTCTACTGGCAGACTATTTTGGTGACAAACCAAAATATACGGAAGAAAATTTTCGACGTCGTTTTCGTATGAGCCAAAAACTATTCTTAGAAATAGTCAAAGGTATTGAAACTCATGATCCTCTTCCATCGTATTTTGATTTCTGTAGACAACGACCTGATTGTCGGGGTGTAATGAGTTTTAGTGTGATTATGAAATGCACATGTGCACTACGCCAATTGGCTTACGGGATTCATGTTGATGCATTAGATGAGTATTTACAAATAGGTGAACACTTTGCACGCGATTATCTAGATTTTTTTACTATGTGCATTATCCAGTTGTTTGGGAAGGAGTTTTTAAGAAAACCAACCGAGGATGACATTCGCAACTTATACCATGCAAATAGCATGGTTCATAAGATTCCGGGAATGTTGGGAAGCATCGATTGTATGTACTGGGAATGGAGGAATTGTCCGAAAGAATGGCAAGGGCAATTTCACAGAGATGATAAAAAGTATCCAACTATAATGCTCGAAGCTGTTGCGTCGTTTGATTTGTGGATTTGGCATGCATTTTTTGGTGTGGCAGGTGCGAATAACGATCTCACCATTTTGTATAATTCTCCGTTATTCGACGACCTAATTGATGGCATCGGCGATGTTTTTCCGTTTGAAGTATATGGCACAAAATTTAAGCATGGGTATTATCTAGCTCATGGAATTTACCCAGAGTGGGCATCATTTGTCAAATCCTTTAAGGTTGCAAACAACCCAAAATCCGCCGCATGGAAAACGAAACAAGAAAGTGCTAGAAAAGATATCGAAAGAGCTTTTGGTGTCCTCCAAGGACGTTGGCGTATTATTGCCCAACCGGCTCGTGCGTTTACTGTCGGCAAGTTATGGAGAATCATGTACGCGTGCATCATAATGCATAACATGATCTTGAAAGATCAAAAATATGCGATATCCGAAGCTGCCGAAATGTATATTCCTCCGACACCAAATATGCAACAGACGTGGGTTGAACGTTGCGCAGTGCAAAGAAAAAAAACAAAAGAACTACACGATAAACGCACACGCCGAAAGCTTCAACGATGTCTCATTGAGCATGTTTGGCAACAACAACAATGGGAACAAATTCAACAGAATAGGAATAATTAGTTTCGTTATAAGTTGATGTATTTTTTTTTCGTATCGTATTTTTTTTACGTTATTTTTAGTTGTGTGTAATATTTATTGTGTTGTATTTTATTTTAAGTATTAATGAAATTATTTAATGAAATGAATAAAAAAAAGAAAGTTGTAAGTGGTGGGCTCCAAATCAGTTAGTTGAAGTTAGTTGTGAGTGAGGAGGGAGTTAGTTGTGAAGATGTGTTGAGATGACGTGGCACCCGTGGGCCCCAAATGAGTAATTTAGGCTTGTCACCACACCTTCCACTCTAACCTTCGAGTTTGATACCAACTTCGTCTCTTAATCTTAAGTGGAATTCTACCATCAATCTCCATTTATTTAAAATAAAAACCAAAAACTAAATACATCAATCCTAAGGAAGATCAAATTGGACATGACTTCTATATTGTTAATGAACTCGCATAGTTATCCAACCTTAAAAGTTTGTTGGAACGTACGAGATTTTGAAATCTCTTAATTGTCCCACATCGGTGGATGTTTTAATTAAAAGTTGGTATATATTTGGAAGTACATATATTTGATTAAATTATTATCAAATGAATTTTAGTACGTGTGAACTTTGTTGATGGATGCATTCAAAGCTTTCATCTTTCAAGATTTGTACGTCTTAAAACACGTTTCCTACTCAAATTTTTGGTCGAATTTTATTAACATAAAATACAAAGTTAATCAACCTTCACTTACTACTTGCATGGTCGGGTTTTTCTGGGTTGTTTGAGATTGCTTATTAAAACTGTTTCTTTTTTATATGATAATAACAGCAATTTGTTATCTACTTATTTCACTCTACAAGCATCTAAGAAATCAATCTAAAAAACAATCCAAACACAATCCAGATTACTTACTCCTAACATCCCCTTACATAAAAGACATACTCTTAAGTGGTAATAGCCTTGTGGGCAAAGATCATTACCAGTCATGTCAAACAGTTTTGGTTTTGGGGGCGTGTTTTATGAGCCCGCATTGGAAGAACCAGACATATGTGTTCAGTTTCAATGGCTGTCACTGAGTATGTGTATTACATTGTTGTCATGTGAATAAACTTTCTTGTTGTTGGAAAATCATTGGTGATTTGTACATAACAAACACTAAAGTGCTGTTTGGAAGGAAGGTTTTGGTTATAGAGAATGGATATCAAAGTCAAACACACTGTTAGGACTATCAAATAAATTCATTAGCACAAATGATTTCAAAATTTAAGGTCCAAAGTTTACATATCAGATATCAGTAAGAACCTACAACAACCTGCCAGTTTAATAACAACTTCCCGACACTCCGATGAATTGATGTCATGTCTAGTAAGATTGAAATTTAGACAAAAAATTTTCTTGTACTTACCAATGATGTTCTTCACTCAGTAATACTAAAACTTATGTTGTTTAAACCGTTGTCTAAACTGACTTTTTAGCGAACTAAATCATTCCTCATCGGCATCATACCTTTGCTATGTCTTAATCAACATCTTTCTCAGCTATGTATTTGTAGTCATAATCTATCTCTGGATTTATAGTTGCACGACATTGTAAACTATCTAACGAAACTATAGTATTGAGTGTTGACTAACTTTACTCAATACCGAGCAAATATTTCATGTCTCTTGTAGACATTGTAATAAACTGGAGTATCTAGACAGGAATTCTACCATTAATCCCTCATTTACAAAAGACCCAATTGGGCATGACTTCTATCTTAGTCTATGAACTCGAAAAGTCATCCAATTTTTAAAGAGACGCTATAAATTTTGGAACTTATAAGAGTTTAGAAAGAGTTTTATCTTTCCCACATTGGAGGTTTAGAATAAAATGAATTATAGTGAGTCCGGACTTTGAATGAGCAACTTGTGAAAAAAGTACCTCATCCCACAATTAAGCTGCAACTTACTAAAATACATTTCTCTCTTTAACTTTTTTTCTAAAATTATATTACAATCAATATTTCATAATACTTCTATGATGATTTTTTGGAGGTTGTTTGGAATTGCTTATAAAAACTTCTTATTCTTTTTTACATAATAATTACTAAAAAGTAAACCACACTTTCACTCTATAAGCAACTGAGAAAAACAATCTCAAACAACCCAAAAGTACATACTCCAAACATCCGCTTAAGTTATTGTAACTAAATTAACAGCATACAGGATTATAATACACACACTGAGAGTCAAAACCTTGTGATTAAGCTTATAATAAGTCCTGTAAAATGGTCTTGGTTTTGAGGGCAAGTTTCATGGTTTGCTACTTTTTAAATGAAAAATACTTGCACAAGTTTCATGGTTCTGAAAACAAAATTGATTTTAATTATTTTTAAGGAAAAGCAAAGCCTAATGTCACATAATTAGATTAGTCCATCGATGTTTTAGAGTGACCAACTTCGTCACACTGGGATGAATTGATGTCATGTGTAGTAAGATGGCATTTAGACATAAGTTTCGTTCTCACCATTTATGCTTTTTACATATAGTCGAAACTGATCTACTTGTTAGTGACACTGAACCGTTACTATCGATCAGGATAATATTAAGCTCAAATATCCCATTGAAGCATTAGCATTACATAAATGAGGACCTTCTTGTTCAATATGAACTTGATCATGAATATACACAGTAACATTTCTTCTAAGACCTTATAAGAAATCACTTCTTAAGCTTATGTGGACATGACTTCTATTTTAGTCGTTCAATGAACTCGAAAATTCATTCAACTATAAGAAGACGTAATAAATGTTGGAACTTATGAGAGTTTAGAAATGGTTTTAAATGTCCTACATTGGTGGAGATTGTAACCAAAAATGGGTATATATAAAGGAGCCTATTGGCAATGTTAGTTAAGAATAAAGTGAATTTTATTGCATGTGGACTTGGTTGTTTAGATGCTAGCAAAAGAGCCCTTCGATCAATTTTGCAGGTACTAAAATACATTTCAGTCTTCATTCTTTTTAACAAATTGAAAATCGATAACATAAGTGAATCATGCTTATGACTTCTATGATGACTTTTGGGGGTTGTTATTGCTTATTAAAACTCTGCTTATTCTTTTTCACATAATAATAACAACAATTTTTTATCTACTGATTTCAGTCTATTAAGCATCTCGTATAAACAATCTCAAACACCATCCAGATTACTAAGCTGTTAATCAAACCAACCAAGAGCACATATACATACATATGATAAGTAGAAAAAAGAGCAAAAAANCTTCTAAGACCTTATAAGAAATCACTTCTTAAGCTTATGTGGACATGACTTCTATTTTAGTCGTTCAATGAACTCGAAAATTCATTCAACTATAAGAAGACGTAATAAATGTTGGAACTTATGAGAGTTTAGAAATGGTTTTAAATGTCCTACATTGGTGGAGATTGTAACCAAAAATGGGTATATATAAAGGAGCCTATTGGCAATGTTAGTTAAGAATAAAGTGAATTTTATTGCATGTGGACTTGGTTGTTTAGATGCTAGCAAAAGAGCCCTTCGATCAATTTTGCAGGTACTAAAATACATTTCAGTCTTCATTCTTTTTAACAAATTGAAAATCGATAACATAAGTGAATCATGCTTATGACTTCTATGATGACTTTTGGGGGTTGTTATTGCTTATTAAAACTCTGCTTATTCTTTTTCACATAATAATAACAACAATTTTTTATCTACTGATTTCAGTCTATTAAGCATCTCGTATAAACAATCTCAAACACCATCCAGATTACTAAGCTGTTAATCAAACCAACCAAGAGCACATATACATACATATGATAAGTAGAAAAAAGAGCAAAAAAAATACCTTTAAGTGGTATTGATCTGCAGAGGATGAGTAATTGAGTATTTTAGGGTCAAAGCCTTGCGAGCAAACTCATGTAAAATGCTTTTGGTTTTGGGGCAAGTTTTATGGACCGACAAGGCAAACGTGTTCGGTTTCCGTCACCGACTTTCTTACATTGTTGTTTTTTGGATATATTTTCTTGTTGTCGAATCATCATTGGCGATTTGGACCAAACAAGCACTAGATTTTGTCTTGATATTTATAGATTTTGAATGAAAGATTTCTACACATATTTATCTATGTTAAAACTTAGAACCCATAACAACCAACCAGTCTGATACAACTAAATTTCATTAACACTAATAAGTCAGCATAATTCATCACCGATTGCCTGGCTAGTAAGAGTAAGAATCATTTTCTAGCTGCACGACAATGTAATCTTTCTTAAAAGAGTTTACTGTTCAGTATTGACTAATATTACTCAACTCTGGAGCAAATCTTCCACGTCTCTTCACTTTCTTGTAGACAATGTAAACCATCTAAAATGGAATTCTACCATTAATACCTCATTTTATGGTATTACAAAAACTGAAGACTTCAATCTTAAAAAGCAAACTTTATCTAACTTTAAAAAAGAGGTTTTAAATGTTGGAACTTATGATAGTTTAGAAAGGGGCTCAAGTGTCCCACATTGGTGGAGGTTGTAATCAAAAGTGGGTATATATGTAGGATCATATAATAAAAGATTTGTATAGAATAAATGAATTTTGGTAACCGTGTACTTTGTTGATTTGATTGGTGCTAGTAAAGAAATCAATTACGAAGGTCATAATACATTTCTGTCTTTATTTTTTGTTAACACAGTACTACGAAAACTGGCTTTTATTTGTTTAAACAGTTTACAGCCAATAAAAAGGCTGAATAATTTTTGGTATTTTGACAAGAAAGTAGAAACTCATTACTCGCCGGTATCATACACCTACAATTTGATTCAACGTCCTTCTGAGCTATTTTATTTTCAGCTTAAGAACACCAAGCCATGATAATTATAAGTTTAGAGATTTAATTTACAATTTTGCTTCATTGAGAATGAACATTATTCATTAATGATCGCCTTACTAGTAAGAGCAAGCGTCATTTTCTTAGTAGCACAACACTGTAAACTAACTAAAGTGAAAATCTACCATTAATTCCTCATCTAACAGTAAATCAAAAACTAAATACATCAATTTTAAAGAAGAGCAAATTGGACATGATTTCTATGTTAGTCGATAAAATCCAAAAGTCACCCAACTTCAAAAGGACAATTATAAATGTCAGAGCTTATAAAGGTTTGACAAAGAAGAGCAAATTGGACGTACATGAGTTCTATTTTATTCGATCAATAAACTCGAAAATTCATCAAACTATAAGAAGACGTAATAAATGTTGAACTTATATGAGAGTTTAGAAATGGTTTTAAATGTCCCACATTGGTTGAGATTGTAACCAAAGATGTATATATATAGAGGAGCCTATTGCCGATGTTAGTTTAGAATAAAATGATCTTTATTGCCACTGGACTTGGCTGCTTAGGTGCAAGCAAAAAGCCCCTACGCACGCAGTTCTGGGGAAATAAAATACATTTCTGTCTAATTTTTTTTTAACAAATTAAAATTCGATAATTTAGGTGAATCAAGCTTACTGAATTCTATGATGAGTTGATAACTATATTGGGGGCTGTTATTGCTTATTAAAACTCTGCTTATTCTTTTTTACATAATAATAACAACAATTTGTTATCTACTTATTTCAAAAGTATCTGGTATAAACAAACTCAAACACCATCCAGATTACCAAGTTGTTAATCAAACACCAAAAAACCAACCTTCAAGTGGTATTGATCATGTAAAATGATTTTGGTTTTGGGGCAAGTTTTATGGACCGACAAGGAAGAACCAGACAAACGTGTTCAGTTTCCATCACCGACTTTCTTACATTGTCGTTTTTTGGATATATTTTCTTGTTTTCAGATTGTCATTGGCGATTAGGACCAAACAAGCACTAGATTTTGTCTTGATTTTAAATGAAAGACTTTTATACATATTTGTCTGTGTCAAAACTTAAAACCCATAACCACCAACCAGTCTGATACAACTAAAATTTTTGTATATATTTTTTATTACTCATTTGCTTCTGTTAATATATATTTTGGCTTTTCGGAAAAAATTGCATAAATGAGGGACTTCTTGTTCAGCATGACTTTAAGATGAATATACACGTTTAGAAACAATAATCTCAAAACTGTACAAGGGATCACCTCTTAAGCTATATACATCAATCTTAAAGAAGACCAAATTGGATATGACTTTTATTTTAGTTGATGAACTCGAAAAGTTATCCTACCTTGCAGACTTAGGATCAAATGATAAGAGAATTAACTATAAAACACATTAGAGATGCATCGACTTGAATTAGATGCATCGTTCATCTTTTAGATGCACCATAATATAGGTTCTAGCAAAAAATTTGATGCATGTAAATATAATAGATGCATTTCATCAAGTTAGGTGAATCCTTTGTTTCTTTCGTCCCATGCGGGTCAAAAGTACTACTTTGAATCGTTTTCACTTCAAAATTACTTTCAAAACTAATTGAGATGAATCTAAATGAATAGAGAGATATCTAATTCAAGGAGATGCATCTCAAATGTATGTTTATAGTTGTTTATCATCCTTCTCATTTTTAGATTTTTTTTTTCTTACTAAATCTCTACCCAACCTTGTAAAGAATGTTGAGAATGAGATATTGGAAAGTTTTTGAATTCCCACATTGGTGCAAGTTGTAAGTAAAGGTTGGTATATAACTAGGATCATATATATACAAGATTAAATTAAATAAAAAAATGTTTAAATACGTGTTGACTTTCTTGACGCACCCGTTTATAATATCCAAACCCGTACTCGTCCCATTATTCGCCGGATACCCGATTAATATTATCCTTCGGTTTTCCTCGTGGGTATCCCCAAAATGGTGGTATTAAGATTAAGTCACACAAAAATCCATCGATAAAACAAAAGAAAACACCCTAATATATTTAAATTTTTTAAAAGTTAAAGAAATGAATATCGTATCAAATGATTTAACGCTTTTAAATAATTCATGTACAAAATAAAATGTGTTATATAATATAGATACTTACATAAAAATACAATGGAAGAAATTATATATAATATATATTCTAGTTAATTATAATATAAATAAAGCGGGTATAGATTCGGACAAACAGATACGGGTACGGGTAATCGGCCACTTATTACCAGAACCCGTACCCGGCTAAACAAGTTTATCAATAACCATCGGTTTCGGGTGCTTTTGCCATCCTACTTCTGTGTGAAAAGCTTCATGATAATTCATATGTACTAAAATACATTTTGTCCTTAAACGTTTCATCACATCCTTATCCTTATCCTTAATCTCTAATAAACGACACTTATTCTCATACACTGCTCGTCCCTGTGGTTTGGCCGAAATCACATCGCAAGTCCCTCGACTTTCATTTTTGCATGATGAATCCTTATAATGAAGTTTCGTAACATTATGCATCCCTATCCCTAACAGTCGAGGGACTTGCGATGTGATTTCGGCCAAACCACAGGGACGAATGGTATTAGAGATAAGGATGAATGGTGTTACAAAACTTTATAAGGATTCATCATGCAAAAATGAAAGTCGAGTGACTTGCAAAGTGATTTCAGCCACACCACAGGGACAAACGATGTATTTTACTCTAATATATATTAGAACATTTGATTTTCATTTTTCATAGCACCGCTTCGCATGTCGTAACAACCATTTCCATGTTTCTCAAGCTTCACCATAAAAAATCTGTCATTACTATAAATCCCTATTTATTTACAATAAAACACAAAAACTAAATACATCGATATTAAGGATGATCAAATTGGACATGACTTCTATATAGTTAGTGAACTCGAATAGTTATCCAACCTTAAAAAGAATGTTGAAACGTACGAGAGTTTGAAAGTCTCTTAATTGTCCTACATCGGTGGATGTTTAATTAAAAGTTGGTATATATCTAGGAGTACATATGTTTGATTAAATTAGTATGAAACGAATTTTAGTACATGTGGATTTTGTCAACGGATGCATTCAAAGCTTTCGTCTTCAAGATTTGTACGTCTTAAAACACATTTCCTACTTAAATTTTGGTCGAATTTTTTTAACATAAAATACAAATTTAATCAACCTTCACTTACTACTTCCTCAAGAACCTACAACAACCTGCCAGTTTAATAACAACTTCCCGACACTCCGATGAATTGATGTCATGTCTAGTAAGATTGAAATTTAGACAAAAAATTTTCTTGTACTTACCAATGATGTTCTTCACTCAGTAATACTAAAACTTGTGTTGTTTTAACCGTTGTCTAAACTGACTTTTTAGCGAACTAAATCATTCCTCATCGGCATCATACCTTTGCTATGTCTTAATCAACATCTTTCTCAACTATGTATTTGTAGTCATAATCTATCTCTGGATTTATAGTTGCACGACATTGTAAACTATCTAATGAAACTATAGTATTGAGTGTTGACTAACTTTACTCAACACCGAGCAAATATTTCATGTATCTGTAAACATTGTAATAAACTGGAGTATCTAGACGGGAATTCTACCATTAATCCCTCATTTACAAAAGAGCAAATTGGGCATGACTTCTATATTAGTCTATGAACTCGAAAAGTCATCCAATTTTTAAAGAGACGTAGTAAATTTTGGAACTTTTAAGAGTTTAGAAAGAGTTTTAGTCGATCAATGAACTCGAAAATTCATTCAACTATAAGAAGACGTAATAAATGTAGGAACTTATGAGAGTTTAGAAATGGCTTTAAGTGTCCCACATTGGTGGAGATTGTAACCAAAAATGGGTTGTATAAAGGAGCCTATTGTCAATGTTAGTTTAGAATAAAGTGAATTTTGTTGCCACTTTTACAGGTACTAAAATACATTTTAGTCTTTATTCTTTTTAACAAATTGAAAATCGATAACATAAGTGAATCAAGCTTATGACTTCTATGATGACTTTTGGGGGTTGTTATTGCTTATTAAAACTCTGCTTATTCTTTTTCACATAATAATAACAACAATTATTTATCTATTGATTTCAGTCTATTAAGTATCTCGTATAAACAATCTCAAACACCATCGAGATTACTAAGTTGTTAATCAAACCAACCAAGAGCACATATACATACATATGATAAGTAGAAAAAATAGCAAATTCTAACTTTAAAAAAGAGGTTTTAAATGTTGGAACTTATGATAGTTTAGAAAGGGGCTCAAGTGTCCCACATTGGTGGAGGTTGTAATCAAAAGTGGGTATATATGTAGGATCATATAATAGAAGATTTGTTTAGAATAAAATGAATTTTGGTAACCGTGTACTTTGTTGATTTGATGATTTGATTGGTGCTAGTAAAAAAAAAATCAATTACGAAGGTCATAATACATTTATGTCTTTATTTTTTGTTAACACAGTACTACGAAAACTAGCGTTTATTTGTTTAAACAGTTTACAGCTAATAGAAAGGCCGAATAATGTTTGGTATTCTGACAAGAAACTCATTACTCGCCGGTATCATACACCTACAGTTTGATTCAATGTCCTTCTGGGCTATTTTATTTCAAACTTAAGAACACCAAGTCATGATCTTTATAAGTTTAGAGATTTAGTTTACGACTTTGCTTCATTGCGAATGAACTTATTCATCGATGATCGCCTTACTAGTAATTAATTCTCTTAGTAGCACAACAATGTAAACTATCTAAAGTGGAAATCTACCATTAATCCCTCATCTAACATATTAAACACTTAATAATAAATATAACGAGTATATATATTAAATGTTTAATAAACGTACTCTAAGTGTTTTAACGTGTGTGCCCCCAATAGGCTCACACATTTCTAGTCGTATAATGGCTAATCTAACTACCATAACCCATACGTAGGTTTTATGCTTTGGTATTCTATTAATAAAATTAAAATTGAATTTCATGTATAGGTTTTGATTAGGTGCATACTGTTAGACGAATACATTATTGGCCCAAACCCGATTGTGGGTTTGATGTCCATTAGGTTTAGGGTTTATGTTAGCTTATTGTCAAAGCTATGTTCTATTATAAATAAACATGCTACATTATGTAATTGAGAAGTCATTCAATCAATAAAACTATATTTGCTATCTTTCATGGTATCCGAGCTTTAGGTAAAATCCACTTACAAAATTTGCTATCCTCCAGGAAAAAAAAGGTCACGCAAAGGAGGATGCCGCAAGTAATAAACAACTATGCCGCCAAATATAATTATGCTTCCGTTCAGACAATGAGGAAAAGGATAACCGGCTTTTAATATTCATTCCAGTTTGGCCGTCCGGAAAACTCCCGTTCAAACTGCTGGGGAGTGTTAGACGAATACATTATTGGCCCAAACCCGATTGTGGGTTTGATGTCCATTAGGTTTAGGGTTTATGTTAGCTTATTGTCAAAGCTATGTTCTATTATAAATAGACATGCTACATTATGTAATTGAGAAATCATTCAATCAATAAAAGTGTTTTGCTATCTTACATGGTATCGGAGCTTTAGGTTCAACCCACCACAAAATAGTTATCCTCCGGTCATCGGCTACTCGTCGATGATTCGGAGGGATCCCAACTTATTTACCTTTTTTCGCTTTATATTTTCGTTTTATTAGTCTTTTCATCTCATCCAAATCATAAACCCTAAAACACAAAAACTCTAGCCGTCATAACACATCCCATATTATGTTGATTTAGCAATTCAACAAAATTTGTCTCATCATTACTCTTTGTTTTAACGTTGGAGATAATTGTCGTTTTTCGAAAATAGTTGTTCGCAAAATTGCCGCTCCTACCTAAAGTCAAAGCAAGCCATGACGAAAAAAAAAAACGTCACGCAAAGGAGGATGCCGCAAGTAATAAACAACTATGCCGCCAAATATAATTATGCTTCCGTTCAGACAATGAGGAAAAGGATAACCGGCTTTTAATATTCATTCCAGTTTGGCCGTCCGGAAAACTCCTGTTCAAACTGCAGGGGAGTGTTAGACGAATACATTATTGGCCCAAACCCGATTGTGGGTTTGATGTCCATTAGGTTTAGGGTTTATGTTAGCTTATTGTCAAAGCTATGTTCTATTATAAATAGACATGCTACATTATGTAATTGAGAAGTCATTCAATCAATAAAAGTATTTTGCTATCTTACACATCATATAGGTTTGTGGATCTAAACTGAAAAAGTTTGTGCCACGCCTTATCAAATCTTTTATATAATAAAGAACACGGTCTTCCTTCAGGCTTACGATCACATAGTCCTACATGTCCAGTTTAACACCCCTAGGCCCTATGTATATAGGTTAAGCAACTGGCCGGGATGTTTATGATTATATTATTTTCTGTTAAAACTACATGAATTTTTTTTATCTTCTTTTGGAATATGAATTCACTTTTGCACATGGTGAACAGTTGACCAGTAAGATTGAATACATGTGCAAGGAGCTCAATGTAAAGCCTTGGATGTGCTCAACATTCATCATATAGTAATTGCCTTTATTGAGTTGAGAAGGATTTTCAGTTGTTAAGAGCAGGTTTTGTAAAGATTTGATCAAATTTTATTGTTACTGTTAATGGAACTCAAATCGTGTATCGTCTTTAGTTCATGAAAGTTGGAATGCAAGTTTTGATCAGCAAGGTGCACCATAATCTTTATGGTGATAGGCATCTAATTAAGTTGCTGAATTTCTTCAATTTCTTCAATTTTCCCGGCACATTTCACCATGAATTTATTCAATTTCTTTAGATCTAGACCAAATTAGTACGTATTTTACGATTCTAAACCGATAATCAGATTCAATTTCTCATTCTACACAGTTTGACACTAATATCCCCAATTTTCATAGAGTTTGAATAACTCAATTTTGGCGCCAAAATTTAGTTTTTGTCTAGTATGTATCATCTTTTACTGTAGTTCGATATAGTTTAGAATTCACTATGTCAAATAAGAAGAAAAGTCTACAGAGACAAACTAGGGCACCATCAAGGTATGATGATCATGTAGTTAGGTACTTGAGTAAAAATAGAAGTCAGAAAGCATCGGATAAGAGTAGTAAAGCTAATTTGGGGAATAATGAGGAAAGTGAAATGAATCCTAAGGCTAATAATGAGAAAGCTGTTGGTGAAAAGGAGTGTAACAGTATAGATAGTGGGAATTAGGAGAATGTGAAGGTTGATAAGGGGACCGGTATTGTTGTATTGGAGAGTATGGAAGGTGTTTGTGAAAATGCTTCAGTAGAGGGAGCTTGTTCTGATACTGCTATGCCAAGTAAAGATGTGAATATTCCAAGGTATGTAAGTAATCCAGTGATAAGTGTTGATACTAATGTGAATAGTTCGGTTGAAAATGCAACCAAACTTGATAATACAAATGTGAATAAAACTGCAGTGCCTGTTAATAGTGCTAATAAGTCATATGCTAATATGGTTAAAATGATGCAATTAATAAGAACCTGATCTTTATTGCCCCAAAAGGGAATAAGGAAGGGTTAGAAACTCTGGTGTTTGATGAAGAAATTGTGAGTAAGGTTAGTATAAAGTGGCAGAATACAATATGTGGTTATTTTGTTGGTCAGAATATGATGATTCATGAGTTGAGGTACAACATTAGAAGAACGTGGAGTAGGTTTGGATTAATAGAAGTAATTGTGAATAATAGTGGAGTGAATTTGTTCAAGTTCAAGGATGAGGAAGGTATGAAGCAAGTGTTAGATCAGGGGCCATGGATGGTGAATAATAGACCTATGTTTGTGATGAAATGGGAGCCTGAATTGGGGTTACAAAAAGTGGAGCCTACTAAGATACCAGTATGCGTTAAGCTTCTGGCTATTTGTATGGAAACTTAGAGTATGGAGGGTCTAAATGCAATGTCTAGTTGTTTAGGCAAGCCTCTAATGATGGATGAAATGATAGCTAGAATATGTCAATTTGGGGTTGGGAAAACTGATTATGCCAGAGTACTTGTGGAGTTTGATGCTAAGAAAGGCCTTAAGGAGAGCATAAGAATAGAATATACCGATAAGGATGCGAATTTAAAAGGTACTAAAGATGTTAAGGTTGTGTATGAATGAAACGTGAAGTATGCCCCCATTGTAATGTATTTGGGCATAGTTTTGGGAACTGTTCTAAAAGCCCAAGATCTGAGGAAGAAATCCAGGCTAGTATAGAGGTTGAAAAAGCAAAGAAGAAAACAAATGAAGAAAAAAAGGAGCAAGAGGTTAGGGACAAGAGGCAACAATGGCATCAACAACCAGAAAGAACATGGCAGTATGGTGGTTACAATTGGCAAGAGTATAGGAAGAAGTCTCTTCAGAATGCATGTAGTAAAACTGATGAGAGTAACAAAAATAAAAAAGTGCAGAGGAATGACAAGTCTGTGGGTCAAAGTAGTAATGTGAACAGGTTTGAGACTCTGAATACTGTTATAGTGGAAGATGAAACTGAGTTAGGGGTACTAAATGATAGGATGACTGTGGACAATTTTCTCAATAAAAAGCTTCAACCAACAAGTGCAGAACAGAGTAAATGGTCAAAGGAGATGAGGGAGTACTTCAAGAAGCAATGGGATATTGACAGACAAAAAGAGAAGGAGGAAAATAGTTTGAATAGGGAAGATGTATATGACAAAAGGAATTGTATTGTTCAAACCATGGCTGCTGATGTAGTCAATGGAATGAGTAAAAGTGTTTTGAATTATACTGTTGAAGGTGGAAAAAAGGGTTGGTGTAAATAGAAAATACAAAAAATATGGATTTTAAAATTGCATCATGGAATATTAGAAGTATGAATAAGTTGAAAAAAACAAAAGGAAGTTTGAAAGTTGATTTTAGAAGAAAGAATTCAGGTGTGTGCCATTCTGGAAACTCATGTGAAACCTCATAAGTTAAAAAAAGTTTGTGAAAGAGCATTTGGTAACCGGAGTTGGCTGTCTAATGTGAGTCATAGCCCAACTGGGTGTAGAATTGTGGTGAGCTGGAATAGTGATATGGTAGATGTTATGGTCCTGCATAGTTCTAGACAAGCTATATTGTGCTTATTTGAGACTAAAAATAACAATTTAAACTGTTTTGTATTTTTGTTTATGCTGCAAATACAGGGAAAGAAAGGAAGGAGGTATGGAAGGAGATTAACATTGCTAAGAATCTAACAACTGGTTGCCCATGGATGATGATGATGGGGGACTTTAATGTAACTCTCAAAACTATGGAGCACTCAGCTGGATGATCAGTGATTACAAGTGATATGCAAGATTTCATGGATTGTGTTAATAATGTGGAGATGGAGGACCTATGTAGTACTGGTGTATTATTTACCTGGATCAAATCTTTTTTAAACCCTCATAATAGCATCCTGAAAAAACTTGACAGAGCCATGGTAAATGAGGAATTTATGTTAACCTTCCATAGTGTAGGTGCTAATTTCTTACCCTACCTTGTCTCTGATCATAGTCCTGTGGTAGTGAAATTTCCTCAAAGTTTGAGAAAATATTAAAGCCTTTTAGATTTGCTAACTATATTGGTGATAAAGAGGAGTTTCTTCCTTCTGTGGCACAAGGATGGGGGAATGAGATAAATGGGTGCAAAATGTTTCAACTGGTTAAGAAGATGAAGGGTCTGAAAAGTAAAAGGAACAAGTTGAACTGGCAGTATGGAAGCTTGAGCAAAAGAGTTGAAGTTTGTAGAGAAAATCTTAAGAATGCCCAAGTTAATCTTGATACTAACCCACAATGTGCTGATCTCAAAAAATGTGAAGCTGATGCTCTGAATGAATATAATGTGGTTATTAATGATGAGGAAAGCCTTCTTTTCCAAAAAGCTAAAGTGGAATGGATAAGTTTAGGGGATAGGAACAATAAGTATTTCCATAAGGTGCTTAAAAGTAGAAAACAAACAACTAGAATTCTGAGTGTTTGTGATGATATGGGTAACATTTATGAAGGGAAGTGTTTGTGAATCATTTCTCAAAGTTCCTCAATGTTTCTAATGTGATTGATACCAATTGGGATGCTAAAGATGTGTTTGGGACTAGACTGAATAAGGAGGAATCTGAAGATATGATAAGGGAGGTTACTGATGTTGAGATTAAGCTTGCCATGTTTGATAATGGAGACAACAAAG
>LBNU01010841.1:114059-142480 GCA_014162995.1 Artemisia annua | reverse complement strand
GAAAAAATGGATATTAATAAAACCCGCCACTGTTCTTTCTCTCTCACAAGTGACGTTCACTGGAGGGATCCGAGCATTGCAGCTCCGGCCACCCAGCTCCAACTCATTGAAGGATGATCCGAACCGAAAATTTTGCCCCGTTTGCAACTACAGTTGCCTGTGAGGGGATGTACAGTAATTTCAACAGTGATAATAATATTTTAATCTTTGGTATATATTGGATCTTCTGGATGTTTCTCTCATAATGTGTGCACATGAACGGATAAAACACACACACAAATAACGGATTCATCATACACCGAAAAGCCTCACCGGATTCGGCATCATCATCGAAGGTATCTACATAACTTTTTGGGTGAGAAGTGATTATTTTTTGCTGGGTTTATATGTTATTGATGTTTGATGTGTGCTTTGTGTTAATTTAATTGTGTTATATTTGTCTATTGGCTGCCATCTAATATGATTTCCTGAATCTTAATTTTCTGCCATTCATTATTAAAAATTAGGGTTTTTGACTTTTTGTTCGAAATCAAATTATAATATATGATGATCATTTTTGTTGTTGTTGTTGTCAATTTGTTTTTCTTCTTTAAAATTTAACAATTATTATGACTTATCATATATAAGAATTTAAATTAGAAATTAGGGTTTCTCTTGCCTGATTTGTCGTCAAAGTGTGTCATCCATTCCATCTTTCATAAGTGTTTGTTCTTCTGTTTAACATTTTCTACCATGGTTTTCATTAACTGATAAAGAGGGCAAAGGTATTGATGACAGCCCCAATAATTTGATTTAAAAATTAATCATTAGTTATTGTGTAAGAGACATTTGGATTTATTATATAAGTAGCAACGATAATTAAGCTGATATTCTAGCATATACGTTGGGTATTATTTGGAAATAATTGTTATTAGGGAAGCATCATGAAAGAACGCTCATAATAATTATCTGAATGATGCATTAACTGAAATCAGGTTCTGTATGAGGTCTTGATTCTATGTGGTTCCTAAAAGTTTTTAACATATACCGTGTTTGGTTTGTAGGTTGATGTTATGTCACTGCCACACGAGCTTTTCACAAAGATTCGTGGAATGTTCTCATTTTGATTTCGCAATCTGCTCATTGCATTCTCAGTGAGTTTAATGGCATAAGAATGATGGCAATATTGAATGCAAGAGGCTGCGATGAGTCTATGGGGTAAGGGGATTAAAGGTGAGATGGTCCACATCTTGGCAGGGCAGGTTACTATACTTGCAGCCATGGTGGGCGTATCCTCTTTTTTCGATCCTTACCAGGCTTATTTGGTCTAGATGGTAACCAGTTTTCTTTGCATTTATTTTGGTCAAAAACGTCTTTCATGGATTGTATGAGTAACGACATATTGCCATGTCTTGGTAGGCCGTTTACATTAACGCAACTATGCCGATACCATTATACTATAATTCTATTCCTTGGGCTTTGTTAGCCCACTTTCTCTTCCCAGGATGCTCCAGCCCGACCCAATAAGAAAAAATGGATATTAATAAAACCCGCCACTGTTCTTTCTCCCTCACAAGTGACGTTCACTGGAGGGAATGACAGTATTTTGGCAGGCTGCAATTTATCGAGCCCATTATCTTGGTCAGCCAAACTGATCTGAATTGTGGGTGCGGCTATGGACTGCTATTCGGTTTTTGCACCTGCTTTTGTAGGCCCATATCTTGGCTGGGTAGTCACATTTGAGAGTGTGATTGCAGCCATGGCGGGAATTTGCTACCGATGTTATTCCAGTCCGCGGAATCAGTTCCATTGAATTGCATCGATGGCGGGGCAAAGTTTCGGATTTGCAGCCATGGTGACATGAAAATGATGGTAATGTTGATTATAAGGGGCTATGATGAATATGACAAAGATTGATTAAAGCTGTGATTGTCGATTAAAGTTGTGATCATCCGTGTCTTGGCAGGGCAGATTATTACATTTGCAGCCATAGCGGATGTATCCGCTTTCTTCCATTGTCAACATATCTGAGCCTCATAGACGCATTTATTTGTGCCGGGACAAGCTTGCTATGCTTGCATCCCTTGCCGTGTTTATCCTCTAAATATACTGACTTTGAAAAAGATATAATCTCCCGTAAATTCCAGAACCCTCTTATACAAGTTCTTAGTTACCGGAATAAAAAATTACAACTGCGTTTAATCGATTTAAGGCTCTGTTTTTTAAGGCTCTGTTTTTTCCTCTAAGAAAACGAAGATAGTTTCTTTCTTATTAATGATTTGCTATCCAAGGTTTTCTGATATCCGTCACAGCGTTTTTCGTTACTGACAAATCAACGAATGGTACCCAACTAGAAAAAAGATACGCCAATAACAATGGCTGAAAATGTACTTATGCAGGTCATTGGTTTGTGCAGGTGATGCTGAACAACAGAATTGGAATATTACAAAACGCCTGTTGGATATTCAGTATGATGGTGCCCTGTGTCAATCGCATACACCACTAGCCAACTTTTTTAGCCCAACGCGCAAAAAGCAGGGCAATTTGCTCAAGGAATTAGGTATATCTTTTTCGATGACGTTTCGTTTGTTTGTACACTTTTTGTTCTTATGTTGTTGATACCAAATGTAGGGAGTAACACTGGTGCGAGCTCTGAAAAAACACAAAAGCATGCAACAAAAAATTATGTGAATGAACGTTATTTAGAAGTTGATTTGCAAGGTGGTTTGCCAAAAAGTGCTGCTACAAATAATGGCGACCCCGCTCCTAATGTAACTCGAGGTAGCCTTATACGCTTTCGTTAATTGTTGATGGGGTGTTTGGAAACATAATTGTTTAAGAGTGTTTGGTTGATGCAGGGTCTGTGAAAGATTCTGCCAACGAGAAGGATCGGAATGTGAAGGCCAAGGTTAACGAAACCGTGAAAGAAGGCTCTGCATCAGCATACCAGAAGGCGGCAGCAGGATGCAAAAATCAAGAAATGGAAGAAGCGCTTGACATGAACTGCTCTAGAACATAACATTAAGATAAGTAATACATTTTAGTTGCGTTTAAACTTACAGTACTCGCACATATATGGTATGTTTATTAGTCATCAGTATCCAGGTTTCAGTTGTATGTAAAATGAACAAAATAAAAAACAATTAGGATCAAAACCATCTTTTAAGTTTTCAGATGGGTCAAATTGCCATAACAAACATGGTTATCAGATAGCTTAACTTAGAAATTGCGTAATGCGTAAGTCCAGTAATCTGTTTAATGGATCAAAAAAAGAACGTTCAGAATGGGTCAAACTAGGTTGAATTTGGTGTGACCACAAACACTTACTTTCATAATGGGTGATACCAGATTGAAAGTAGACAGATTTTCGATTAACCATAGTGTCATTTATATTATTACTTAAACAATTGATTACAATTGTATGCTGCATATGAAAATAAATCTTAGGAAGCAACCATTTGGGTGGGCAGACATATCACTCGGGCTATAATTCAGGGGTTAGGTTAAAGGGCTGCGGTTCAGGGATGTGGTGTGGTTCAAGGGTAGTGCACCGGTGTGGTTTAGATGGTCGGTTCAGAGCTGTGGTTGTATTTTAATTCAGAACATTTCAAATGTTTAGGCTGAAATACTACCAAAATAGAAATGGGTCAATGGGTAAAGGGGTGTTTGTTTGTTTAAGCTGAAGTTGATCGAACATCGGCTTGCCTCAAGAGATACTTAACATCAATGTTCCTTTGCAGGGTGTTTGTTTGTTAAATATCTCTTGAGCCAATGTCAAGGTGGCGTTTTCGGAATAACTTTGTTGAAACTGCAGCCCATCCCCAACAACGAACAGAAAACCGTGAATCCTCTGAGCATGATGCCAAAGCTGGTCCAGAATGCAAACCAGTACCTGTAAGTATCTTTGTCTGCCTTTTGTATGTTTGATTTCCTTTTGCTCACGTGTTACATGGTTGCAAACACTTTTGTCCATTTTCCAAATCTTTCTATAACATATTAACATTTACTCCGTTAATTAAACAAAATTGATTTAGGATGTTGTTTTCATGAAAAATATACTTTCGGTGACTTGCAACTCTTTTGACCCATTCCCCAAGATGAAGCTTCTGATTTTAACTCATTTGACACATTTGACACAACCAAAATGTGCAAGTAAATTGGTTAAAATTGCCATATATAAAATCTTTGAAAGCGTTTGATTGCTAATGATCAGTGGATGAGGTAGGCTTTTTTAATCCATGTTCTATCTCACGTGTACTCTATGATTTCGTGTTCTCGCACTTCTCACCATTAGAAGATAACCATGAGTAAATTCCTATCTATGCAGCAGAGTCAACAGAGTGATCCATCAGGGATGCAGCAACATTCTCGCACCGGTAGAAATTAGGTTTAGTGGTATAGTGAGGCCAGGCAACCGTTGGGGAGTTAATTTGTTACGAGTGGGTTTGGGAATTCGACACTGTTGTGAGATTTGATGACATGACTGTCGCCCCGTCAAAATGCCAACAACAGCAGCTCCGTCGTCTCAATATTCATGAATATCAGGTCCCTACTATTTGAATATCACTTAGTCATAATATATAATAGTATCCCTTATGTAATATTATGACTGCTATGTTGAAATTAGCTAACTATGATTATTTTGTTCTATTAAGGGTAACCTTCAACACATTTGGTCAAAAGCTCAATCCAAAGACTGTTTTATGGAGCTTATATACTTTCTTGAACATGCTTATTTTAGTGATCTTAGATTTAAAAATGAAAAAAATGGTTCTCGGTCAACCTGGCCTGACCTGATCTAACATGCCCTGCTTATATCATTACCTCTAGAGATTCTCAACAGCAGCTGAATGAAAATGGTTATCGGACTACCTTTTTGTCTAATTCGTGCTTCTGTTTGTGTAGACCTTCTCAACAGCAGCTGACAACCAGACTCGGGTGGGTATCAAAGTTCTGCAAGGTAAGCGTGAAATGACATCTGACAACAAGATCTTGGGAGAATTTGATCTTATGGTTATTCTGGAACCCTTTGATACTATTCTGGAGCAGGTTAGTTATTAGTAAAAAGTAACAGCGCAAAACCAATACGTAAGTGTCTGCCATTTAAGTTTATTAGTTTCTGATGCGGTGACCTTAGTTTCCAAGGCCGAAGCTGCTTTCGTCTCTCACTATCTGTTGCTGTTGTTTTGTTACAGCTTCTAACAATTTGGTTATCGTAAATCTATGTACGGGCCAACATTTCTGTAGCTCAGCTCAGGAAGACCACACGCGACCAGTCACAGAACATCCACCTCTGGGGTTTCATATTATCAATGCTGAAGGTGCGGAATCTCCATGTTGTATAAAAAATGGTACGTGTTTTAGATTTTAAGTAAAACATTTGTTGCCTGGGTTGAGGCTTGCTTCACCTTATAATCAGGGTCACTCTTATGATCTTATCTTTTTATTAAATCTGATTAAATGTTAGCTACTATCACTGGCTGTCTGGCTTCTTACGGATTCTTCTGTTTTGCATCAGTAGGCGTGAACACCTCAAACGATGTGACTTCTAAATTGTTCGGTTGTGGAAGTCAACAGAATGCACACAACTGTGTTGCTGCATCTGCCATTCAAATCAGTACACAAGTACACAAACACCTGTTTTACCACTTGGACTGCCTTCTGCCTCTGGTATAATCGAAGGTATGCGTTTAATTCAAGCTAGCGTGGTAAAGTTGATGCAACCAATGAGTTAACCTTCGTCAAAATCTTGATCATTAGCATTTATTCCATTGTAAAAGATTTACATGTTTAGATATGCTGATCGAGGCATTGGTGGGTATACACATGACCATTGTTGAACTTAAATTTTGCAAGGCACACAGTATAAGTAGGCAATCCTTTAATAATTGAATAGTTTTGTTATAATTATTAAATAATTAAGTCATTATATCATAACTTACTCATTTAGAAGTAAGTGGATCAAAAGTGTCATAATGAGGATTCTTTGCCACTCTTTATAAGCTACTTTTTTTTTACCATCAGTATAAGTTTTTAGCTATAAGGACGTAATTGCGAAGGCCAAATTTGGAAGAAAATTAGTATTGATTTTTTTGTATAGAAATCAGTTTCTTTTTTTGACATGGGTTCGGGAAGAGAATGGAATTGAGAATGGGGGTGAACCAGTTTGTTGGTGAATCTGAACAGGTTTTATTAAAGCCGTGGACACCCTCATTTTGGCGGGGTCAATCATTGGGTTTTCTGCCGAGCCAGATGTGTCCTTTTTTTCACTTTTTAACCTATCTGATCCTAACAAACACATTTGTCTTATTATACCTATATACTCTCCATCTGTGAAAAGGCTTCTGGGTCAGTTGCAACAATAGAACGTGACCATTGCTTTCACAGGTGAAGTTAAAACTATCGACTTTTGATGTGGTTGATGATACAGATTTCTGTAATCAAACCCTCATTAATATATTCATAAGTTTCTTTAAATGTGAACTTTAAATGATCTTCTTAGTTCTACTTTTGGTCATATGATAATATATTTTGTCTTAGAGGATGTTGTTGCCTTGAAGAATTGGGTTCAAGTGAGTATTGCAACAGACCAAGCTATTTATAGAAAAAAATATTTAAGGGGTTTTAGTTATTTAAGTTTATTTGTGTTATTCCTGAGTTGGATTGTTGATTTTTAGGAAATTTAAGTTTGATAATGAAGTAGAAAAAAGTTTGTTCATAGCCGATGATGTTCGGTAATGGTAGGGTCTGACAATAGTGGTATTTGTGTGGCAGGATGAGCTTAATTCTTGCCCAGTTTGTCGGCATCACTTGCGATCTGATTATCATGAATATGAAAGTCGGAAGGAACGAGAGAAGGAAGCCAAAGAAGGTAGGATAAGAGCTGTTAATGCAGTTTGCAGCTGCAATAAATACACCCGGTAATCACAAGATTCTAGACCAGTTTTAATATTGCTAATTAATCGAGGCTAGCTCATGTTATTGTGTTTTGCGAATCTGTTGTGTTTTAGTTCTGAATTTGCATGTTTAATCGCTCTATAGATCAGATTGTAGACCATGTGAATGTTAAAACGTGAATTTATGGCTTATTTGGTCTTTTATATTTTTTGGCTATAGGTAACAACATTATTCTTGGAAAAACTAATTTTGGATTGTCAATTTGTGTTCAAATTTTTGTTTGGTTTTGGGCGAGCTTCACGCGCCTTCTGAGGTGTGTACTGGAATCGCAGATCACCTATGAGAGGCAAGCATTATAAACATTATATTGAATATCTCCGACCGAGCAAAAGGTATAATTTGAATCTGAAATCAGTTGTTTATTATGGGAAGATATTTGTTCTTCGACGTGGCCTTCAACAAAAAGGGACGATGTCAAAAGCTTAATATTATCAACTGGAGGGTTTAAAACGTTTTATACATATTGTTTCCCTTTTATTGTAAACAAGGATGTTCCAGAGTTCAAATGGAGAGACAATCATGAGAAATGGATAGAAGCTGGATATTATGGTGACTGATGAATTAGAAAAAGTTTCGCTTTCTGACTTTGTGTCTATTGTAGATATTCAGTATAAAGAAAAAACTATATGCTCAAAAGTCATTTGGAGAATACAGAATGCAAATGTTTATAATGTTTATAATGCTTGAATTTACTATGAGAAAATTTTGAAGTTCTTTATACTTCATTAAGAAAATAGTTATGTACATGTGTCTTTCATATTCTTTTTTACTAGAACAAACAACTTATTGATATGGAGTTACTTATTAACATTCATATGGAGTTACTTATTGATATGTAGCTGTATGTTATGAATTTTTATAAGCTTGCTACAGCTCAAAATCCGAAACCGATATTGCAGCAAATGCATATAAACCTTATGTATACACACCAATGCAATCTTTAAATCTTTCTTGCACCATTTCTACTTTGCAACACTTACTGAAAACTTCTTTAGGAAAACACCCCGCGGCAACGCGCGGGTTTTCCAACTCGTATATATACATCTATACATATACATATATACATATACATATACATATATATATATATACATATACATATATATATATACATATACATATACATATGTATATACATATACATATACATATGTATATACATATACATATATATATGTATATACATATACATATATATATGTGTATATACATATATATGTATATACATCTATATGTATACATAATGTATACATATATATATATCTATAATACATATATATATATATATATATATATATATATATATATATATATATATATATATATATATATATATATATATATGCTTATCTATAACAATCATCTAAATATGTAAGAAACAAAGAAAATAGTTGGTATCCCAATCTTTGGTTCCATTTATCTGAGCATGCTTGATCTTGTGTGATTTTCATGTTACCTGCGTATTATAACTAAATTCAGAAAAAAAGAATACAAAGTTAATTACAAAGATCTAAAAGATGTGTGAATCATCTCCAAAATGTTGCAAAAGAGAATTTATATACCGCTACCAACAATCAAAGATCTAAAAGATGTGTGAATCATCTTCAAATGTACATACTAAATATGATTTTGGCTGGTTTATATAGGCAAGAATTAGGTTAAGTCATTAATTTTTTTCTTGCAACCTTTCGCAACTCTTGCACTTCATCTAACCGACTTTTAATTCTATACTAAATGCCTTGTGATCAATTCGGGCAACCCTTGCACTTCATCTCCTTTTATGATTTTATAGTTATAGTTATTATGAGGCTGCATTGAATTCCGAATGTTATCTATCTTGTACTCTATCCAATTTTGACGCCTACACAATAAATTAGAAGGCCTAATCTTATAGTATTATAGATTCATAATCGTATTTAAAGACAGAAAATTATGATAGTGGATTGAGGATATTTCAAATCACAAAACTAACTATTTTCTTATTAGCACATTCACAGAAAAATATATCAAATCTCCATAACAAAGCAAATCTCGCACAAGTTAACAAATCTCACACATGTGCTAGAAATTTGGTTATATTGCCGAATACGTGATAGTCTAGGCATATTTACCAATTTATACTCATGTATACTAGACAATTACCGATGCATAGCGGTGATGGGGTATAATATCCTTAATTTGTGAGTTTTCTTTTTCTTTTTTTTTCTTTCTTTATATATATATATATATATATATATATATATATATAGGGGATATGTTAGCTACACCTTGATGTAGGCAATTAGCTACACATCCCCTTTGTAAAAAACTTTAAAAATGTACATTTCAGCCCATGCAGTAAATCACAGGGGCTGAACTGTACATTTTTAAAAGATTTTACAAAGGGATGTGTAGCTAATTGGCTACACATGGATGTTGGGAAGATTTCCCCATATATATATATATATATATATATATATATATTATATATATATCATATATATATATATAGTATAATATATATACTAAAACTCAGCCTTGAACAACCGGAGAAGACCGGTTATCCCATAGAATGGAGACATGAATAGTTACCCAAGACTACATTAATTCTTGTGCACGTACACAACAATAGATATCCAGAAATGCATCAAAAATTTTTTTAGCAAACATATCACCCATCCTAACTATTGGTCTATGGAATAGAGAACAATCATGGTGAAACCATAAAGATGTGTAAGATACCTAGACACGGGCAGAACTTCGATACACTCCTCAAAGAGTATCATCACTGCCCTTTTGAAAGAACACCATATGCTTGAATTTTACGGCGGCTTTCGGCTAGGTTTATTCATCAGTTCCCACCAGATTTTTAGGCTTTTACTCCCACGAATCCGTTGCACAAGTTGAGGTATGATCATGTATAACTCCACAAAGCAACTGACATCTATCCTTGCTCTGCCTAAGCAAACCAAAGAAAAAGCTTGATATATATTTAGTATCCATATTTATTATTATGAGAAGTTAAGTCAGAAGAATATAAATTGCAGCATGGTCCGCACAACAAAAAAAAAAAAAGATCAAAGCGTTTACTTAAGCATGGGTTTGGCAAACAAATCACCTCCAAGAGAGGTACATAAAGGAGGTTCACTCCGTCCATAGCAAGAGGCAAATTCTGCCTTTCTTCGTGTCCAGTCAGGATCTAATCACCAACGGTAAACAATATAACAAAATCAGCTTTTTTCTATATAACTAATGCATATAAATTACAACTGCAGAAACCTATCATGACCGAGAATATCAACATTTTCACATCACAACAAAGAACCATCAAGTGTATGACATGACAGACGATTTAAGAACAAAACAAAAACATCTAATCATGTTAATAGGTACGTATAGAAGACTCTGCAGTCACTATGAGTATATGTAAAGTGGCACTTTTGAGTCATTTATTGGTAAACGGGTCAATTTGGGTTATACCGTAGATTTGGGTTATAGAAGTCACCCGCATAAAAACCCCCAAAATCGTATTTTTTCAAAAACTAGTTTCCATTTAAATATATACTTTTTATTATATTTAAAACATCAACGATTATAAGGACTCAAGAGAAGGCAAAAAATAGAGTTTATGGTTCGGCCTGAGCATACCCTTTTGACCAGTTACACAACCATCGACCCACCCAACTTTCCACGACTATCTACAACGACCGACCAGATCAGGACAAGATTCTGCTCTGAATTGATCTTCATCAGCTACGACCTACAATAAAGTCTACATATCGTTAAGTTTATTAAACTTACTATTTATATATGTAAGTGCAAATAATCTACCTCAATCAGAATATAGCAATGGTGTCCATGAAGAAGAATCTTGTTAACACGTTAAAAACTGGCCATCCACAACAACCCATGCGAAAAACTGGCCATTTTGTGAGCTGGGAGCAAGTTGAATTATCTGGTTTGAAAGACTTACAGAAGTCAAGAGGCATAATAAGAAAACACAAATTTAAGAAAATGAGTTAATAACTACATTACCAGCCAGTTCCTGCTTTTTAAAATATGAACCAACTCCAGTTCCCTGAGCTTTTCTCTCATTTGCCACACCATTATGGATCTCAGCAACTCCATTCCTCTGACTAAAGTCCAAATTGTCCAACCTGAGATCACATATCCCAAACTGACAATCAGCAATTTCCATAAAAAATGACAATAAGTATAGTTCTGTAATAAATTCACTATAAGCCGACTATTGCGAGTGCCCCTACAGATGGGTGAGTCTATATATCATTCTTTTTCAGATTAAACATTTACGGAAAACGGGCATGATCTTCATTCAAAGTGGTTATCTGCTTATTTTTAAGCACTAGCTGTTTTGAGTGTTACAATAAACTTCTTTCTGCTTATTTTACTCTAAATAAGCACAGTAAAAAAAATGTAGCTAAGATGTTGTATCAAACCTACTTATGTGCTTACCAAAATAAGCAACCAAGTATGCAATCCCAAACACCCTCTCAGTAATATCATATTTCAAATCAATGGTATTACGCCCCCACAGCCCCACTATATATATGAGCATTAAATATCAGAAAGCCAAAACCATTTAGAAACAGAATCCCAACACCTATGTAATTCCTTAACTATCCTAATCTAAGCTTATCCAAAACTAGTAATCTAAGCATATAAAATTACACGTGCTAATTTATAGACCAGTTCAGCAAAAAAGTGCAGCTAACTACACGAACCAGCAACACACATACAAGCCATCATAGTCTAACAAATAACAATAAGAACTTTAAACTTACTGATCCATTTGACTTCAGCTTCAGTTATCGATAACATGGGTTCTCCATCTCTCGACAAACTTACTGTTTCTACCACCGCCACCCCGACCGATCATTGTGCATATAAAAAGCCCCCGCCGCCACCCCAAATTTCAACAAACACTTGGATTACACTCTAAACATACAATTCACAAAACTGAATCGGGCATTTCGTCAAACACTTGGTCTACGCGTATTTAATACACTACCTTTCCTTCAGGAAAACACACAATAAATCTCCATATTACAGACAAAATCTCATCAAAAAAAGTTCAGCATAACTAGTTCAGCTAAATTAAACTTAATTAACAATAAACACATCTCCTATTACACTAGCAAATTCATTTTTTCACATGAGCATTTCATCGAGCACCTTGTATTCAAGTTTTCACTAGAGCAACACAATAACTTGAATAGTTGACACAAAAAGAATAAGTTTGTACCGATCAGCATCAAGCAAATAACTAACGATCAGATCGTAACTAGCGCAAACCGTAACTAACGATCAGACCGTAACCATAACTAACTGATGAAATTGAGTAGAATGTGTGATATCGATTTGATTAGGGAGCATCATCGATCTGTTGAAATGGATTTGTAAAGAGTGTGATATATATGTTGAAATTGAGAAGAGTGTGTTTTTAAGTTTGGGTGAGTGATGAATCGGGTCGGGTCCAAAGATCCGCGTCTTTTTAACTAAGACACGTAAAGTCATCTCCATAAATATTTGTTACTCCGTATAAACAGAGTGTGGAACTTTTTTTGAGAGCATTAATTAAATGAAAGTTTAAAATAAATATTAGTTCTACCTATATTAATAAATTATGTTAGCTTATCTTTAGCATATTTAAAATTAATGGTACTCCGATGACTTTTATATTTATATATCACTTAATTAGTATATATGTTATTTGTCCGGTTGTCAACGGAAATTGTATCATGTATGCAACGCGCTAGCAATACATGTCACACAGTGATCAACATTTTTCGTAAATTAACTTTTAAAAATCTAGTAAACCTTAACATCGTCACTTTTTATACTGAAAAATATCACATATGTATAGTGACGAAATTAATGACCACTTTTGAGCTTGGTGACTAATTGTTTACGGATAACCAAATATTAGTGTCTATCTACTATATGGTCACTATTTTGCCCAAATAGTGACCAAAAAAAAGTCGGCACTAAATTTTGGTCACTATAAGCACTTTTTCTTGTAGTGATATATATATATATATATATATATATATATATATATATATATATATATATATATATATATATATATATATATATATATATATATATATATTTATATATATATATATATGGGTATAGAGTAAGTGAGCGAAAAAAGTTAATGGTGTAAATTTTAATTAAGTATTTAAATATTTACTGTAATAAATTGCATTTTCCTTTATAAGTAAGAGCATATAATTTTCATTTAATTCAAAATTTGAGTTTATTATACATTCTAAACTTATGATATATTCAAATCGGTTGAGCTCGCAGTCTCAGTAGTGTGTCTAAGAAGATGTAAATTAGGAAATGAATTATTGATATCAAAATACTCAAGAATGAAAGTTCTTTGAAAACACTCGTAATATTCACCAAATACCCCTTATCTTCTGGTTTGAAACTGACAATATATTCTTGTTAATTTGATTAAAAAAAGAATAATTAAGTTAAATAAGTAACGGATAAGTCTTTTATTAAAACTAGACGAATACCCGTGCATAGCAACGGGATTTTATGGCGATAGATAGTTTATTGATAAAAAAAAGTTTATAAGTTATAAACGAAAAATAATAAAAGTTTGAAGATTTGGGAATTAAACATAATGTTTTGAAACCCGGTTCGACCCGGGTGGTTCAACCGGTTGAACAATTCCGGTCGAAAATGGGTTGATTTAAATCGGGTCAACTTGCTATGTTGGGTCGAAAACTGGTCAAATTAAAACACAAACCGGGTTGACCCGGGACACTTCAAAACCTGACGGGTTGACCCAGTTTAATTTAACCCATTTCCGAGCCAACCTAGCAAGTTGACCCGGTTTAAATCGACCCATTTTTCGACCGGAACGGTTCAATTGGTTGTACAATGTAAATAAATCATTATACTTTTAAGTAATGGATAATGTTTTGAAACCCGGTTCGACCCGGGTAGTTCAACCGGTTGAACCGTTCCGGTTGAAAAATGGGTCGATTTAAACCGGTCAACTTGTTATGTTGGGTCAGAAATGGGTCAAAACTAACCGGGTTTGAAGCGTCCCGGGTCAACCCGATTTGTGTTTTAATTGGTTGTACAATGTGAATAAATCGTTGTACTTTTAAGTAATGGGGTGTTTTAATAAGAGTATTAATTACATTCAATTAATTTGTATGAAACTCAACAATTGAAAACTCAACATACCCGGTTTGTGTTTTAATTTGTTGTACAATGTGAATAAATCATTGTACTTTTAAGTAATGGGGTGTTTTAATAAGAGTATTAATTACATTACAATTGAATTGTAGTTTCCATCAATAGCAGCTCGTTTCCATCAATAGCCGGTTGAAACTCAAGAATTGAAAACTCAACATTGACATTGAAAACTCAACATTGACCTTGAAAATTCAAGGTTGACCATTTTTCCTTTATAAGTAGTAGAGATATAGTACTATGTGACCTGTAAACATTTGATCAATTCCATTCTTGTATTTGTTTAATTGTTCGCATTGTTTTCCTAGAAACTACGTCTATGGCATCTTTGACTTTTTATATGCTTTGATTATTGGAGGATGGTGGGATAGTGATGGTAATTAACTTAAGGAATTAGTTGATAATGATATGAAGTCCTCATTCCATCCTCCCACGTCTAACTAATCTCTGGTACAATCAGTTGACCTACATATACAACTCCTTACATCCTTGCAGATCTATCTATTTCCAATTAATGGGTAACGGTTCAGCCTTTAGGCACACATCTGGTGGTAATCAGGATAGTGCCAGGTATGACGTTAACTCTGGTACCACGGCTTCTCTTAGGGCTAATGGTACCAGCTATGACGTTTTTCTAAGTTTCAGAGGTGAGGATACTCGTCATTCTTTTACCGATCATCTGTATAAGGAGTTGGTGCGAGTAGGAATCCGCACGTTTAGGGACAATGATGAAATCGAAAGAGGTCAAGAACTCAAGCCGGAAATTGAGAAAGCAATACAATCATCCGAGGCTTCAATAATTGTATTGTCTGAAAACTATGCAACTTCAACTTGGTGTCTAGACGAGCTGTTGATGATCCTTGAGCAAATGAAAGAATGCAATCATTTCGTTATACCTGTTTTTTATCATGTTGACCCATCTGATGTTCGGAAGCAAAACAAAACTTTCGACATAAAAGTCAAAAGATCCTCTAGATGGACACATGATAACGTGGTCAGCTGGAAGGCAGCTCTTACAAAGGTGGCCAATTTGACTGGCTTTGTTCTCACTGGGTATGCTTTTCTATCAGTGCATTTTTTTTATTTTTTTTTTATTATTATTATTATTTTTTCATCATCATCATCATCATCCAGGTAAGATCAATAATGATTTTTTTTTTTTTTCCTAAAAAACAAATAGGTGAATCATGACCACCATTTTTCATCAAACAAAAACACATTTTTTTTTTAAACAACATATCTTGCAAATGGTAAATCTTCGTGCTACGAAAAATAAATCGTCGCGGTGAGAATTAAATTATCTTTCTATAGATATGCACAACAATATACATTCCACGAACTTTTTTTTTTCAAAATTTCCGCCTAGAAAAATCACTTGTGATTTGTTATTTTTCTGATTTTTAAAATTTCCGCTCAGAAAATCAATTGTGATTTGTTATTTTTGTGACTTTGTAAAATCACTAGTGATTTGTTATTTTTCACAATTCACATGTGATTTTAAAGTAATAAATCACATGTGATTTTTCTGGGTGAAAATTTTGAAAAAAAAAAATCGTCGAAAGTATATAGAAGTGCATATCTATAGAAAGATAATTTAATTTTCGCCGTGATTGTATAATTAATTTCACGTAATGATTAACGATTTGCGAGATATTTTTATTTAAAAAAGTCAAAATGCTTTTTTTTATTTGATGAAAATAATGGATGACTGAGATTGCATGGTTTGTTCTTTAGATAAAAACGGTTCTGTATGGAACTTTTGTCATCACTCAGATACAATTTGATTCACGTTGCTAGTTATGTAGGGGTGTATAAAAAGACGACCCGATCCAGACCTAAACACAAACCCGATTAAGACTATCGGGATCGGGTTACTCGGGTCAATTTTTTAATTCGAGTTATTCGGGTCAACTCGAGTAACCCGAATACTAAATAGGGTCGGATATCGAGTTGAAAATGTTTGGCTAACTCGGAATTGGGTAGCCCCAAATAAGGGTTATTTATATTTTTTTATGTATTTTTTTATGAATTACATTTTTACACTTATTGAATTAGGCAACTTTTTCAATCATTTTACTCATATTCGAGTTGAAATCGACGCGATTTGACCTGACTCGAACCTGACTAACCCGAGTTTTTAATAGGGTCGGATTCAGGTATGTTTTTTAGCCTCAACCCTAGTTTGACCCGACTCGATGAGTTGTGATGAAGCTTACCTTAATTGAAAAATCAATTATTAATTAACATCAAACATTTCAGTTTTAACAACACATACTAATTATCTTTACAACCTATAATACAATTAAACACCTCGCTCCTAATTAATTTTAAGATTTTCGTAAACACTTTTTAAGAATTACAAGTAAGAAAGCAAGGTTTATAACTATTTAATGCACAAATACAATAATTTAACACAAACAATTAATACTCTTCTTAAACACCTCTCATTTTAAAATACAATTATATTACCACATGGCATAGTCTAAGCTACTAATTTAACTATATATATTTTTAAGCAAATACAACTAATTAAACTAGATGTATAATCAATTTTTGCATAAATAACTATGTATATTGATTGGTCAACACCGGTAGTTAATGTAATATTTAAAACACCACTTAATAAAACGTATTATTAGCAGAACACAGTGTATAAACCAAGTAAGTTGATATTCACTCTCTTCCTAAATTTGTGAAGGCATTTCATGGATACTTTTCAAATAATACAATATTTATTTAATTTTATTTTTATTTTTTAATTTTTTGCAAATAACAAACTTATAATCATAAAAAAGTAACAAATCATATATCTTATATCCGAATTTTCAAAATAAGAAAAGAAAAAAAAGCTGAAATCGACCTTAAATAAGATATCATTAATGAGCTTAGAATTTTAATAGTTTATCTTGAATAAAATAATACAAAGATTTTTGTCAACTCTAAACTTATTGTCACCATAAATAAAATAATAAAAAATATATTTTGTTCTCCGAAAATATTAATTACAGATACCCGTCGCTGCAACGCGCGAGTTCCTTGGTAGTAATTATTAAATATGTACAAATATGGACACAATGAGTTAATTAAAAAGCCAAAACACATATTAGTACCCCAAACTTGACAAACAGGATCATTTAGTACCCTGAACTTTTAAGGGTGTAGAATGCTACCCGAATTTCGCAAACTAGAATTACTACTACCTTATACTCAATTAACTTCATAACTCATTTTTTTTTCTTCTAAAAAATCAATTTACTAAGGCTTAATATAATAGACTGTAAATGATTCGTGGTTAAACTTAGGGCACGTTTGGTTTGTAGATGAGGTTAGGATTTGGATTAGGATTTGATGTAGGAGAGAGAAAGTTGAACACTTATAGTACTAGAAACATATTTAAAATTAATAAAATTGAATAGACAGTGGCAAGTGAGGTAATGTGTTAGGAGAGAGAGTGCAATTCTACCTTTATGGTTGGGTTTTGTACATGTTCATATATTCGGTCCCCATTACTATTTGGATTTATGCATTTTTAAACCAAACAGAGGATTTGACTCGAAAGCCAGGTCTTTGGGTTGAACCCCTCAAAACATAACGGGCTCTTAGGATAATTAATCATATTTTATTAAAAATTTAGTTAATTTTATTTTTCTTTTAGTTAATATAATATTTTATTTAGTTATTGAGACAAATATATATTTTTTTAATTATTTTATTTATGGTGACAATAAGTTTAGAGTTAATTTTATTAATCATATTTTGTTTAGTTAATTTTATTTCTCATTTTAATTATTCTTCTTATTTTATCCCTTATATATATATATATATATATATATATATATATATATATATATATATATATATATATATATATATATATATATATATATATATATATATATATATATATATATATATATATATATATATATATATATATATATTTGAAATAATAATTTATAGAAAGTGAATCTAGTGCACTACTTTTGACATATAAATATGAGTATTATATACAAATTGTTCATTTCAAACATTTTGAGACCATAACTTAACTATTTATTTCTTCATATGCATATGTTAAATTATAAATTACCAAAACTCATAAAGTTACTTATAAGTTGATCTAAATATTATCTGTAAAATATAATGTGAAGATATTTTTTTTAGAACGGCTATAGTATGAAATTATATTAAGTGTAATGCGTTAGAAATATTGTAGAAATAGATATTACATATATATTCTTTATATTCTAATTAATCGATTAAAATATTATATTAATTTAAAAAAGATGAAAAAAATAATTAAATTCTAAGGAAAAAAAAAGTATATTTACCAAGCCAAAGTTTTATTATAAATTATTTATTAAAAAAAGACTTTACTAAATTAATTTTTAGAAAGAAAAAAAAATGAATTGTTGAGTTAATTAGTTTACGGTAGTAGAAATTCTATTTTGTCAAGTTCAGGGTATCATTCTGCACCACTAAAAGTTTAGAGTACTAGATGATCCAGTTTGCCAAATTCAGGGTACTAACATGTGTTTTGGCCTAATTAAAAGCTATTTTACACAAATGATAAGACTTAAGCACAACCCATAAGGTTGTGGTTAGCGAAACACTAATAAAAACATATGATATAATCATAATGAGAATTTATATTGCTTTGACTAAAAACATTAAAAGTTACAAATACGAATATTCATATTAATATTCACATTATTACAGTATCATTTATCTTTGCTCGCGGTACAATTTAATTACGCGGCTATTCGTTGCCGCAACGTGCGGACTAGCATAACTTGAGCATGAATTGGTAACAAGCGTTGCCCTTCTTACATTCATCGGGAAAATTTAATTGGGTACATAACATTTTAATACATCTATCTTGTTATGTTTTGTGATATCGCACAGAGTGAATATATCTATGATTTCTTAACATGATATCACTCTCTATTTATTTTTGCTAGGTTTAACTTTTGTTATCGACGTGTCATCTTAGAAATATTTTTGATACTCCTTTCGTCTTACAATAAGTGTCCATATTTTTATTTTGAGATGTCTTATAATAAGTGTTCATTTTATATATCAAGTAATCACTAAAGGGCTTGTGTCCCAATGATACCTCATGTTGTGTGAGAAGCTCCTCAACCAAGCGGTTGTGGGTTCAAGTCCCGCTTAGGACATGTGAGATAGATTTGTGGTGTGAATATTGTGAGCTAGTTAAACTTTCCGTTAAAAAATATATATATATATATATATATATAGAAGATACAAATGTTATTTCATGGTTAGAATTTGCAGTTAGTGGAAATTTTTTAGCTTTACGAATTTTCAAAATGAACACTTAATATGAGACGGGTAAATTAATAATATATAAAAAACTTGTATATGATATTCATTGCAATACAGAGAGGAAAAAAATTGAGCGTTGAATGAAATAAAATCAAAGTAGTGATTGAACACCTATTAACTCTTCAATTAGTTACTAGATGATTAATCGCGTACAGCAACGATGATGTACAATAGTGTCAGTTTGTGTTTGTAATTTTTTATGTATATTGTGCGTGGAGAAAGTGAGAGTGAAAAAAGTTAGTGGTTTAAATTGTAATTAATTATTTAAATATTTAACAGTTTTCATTACCTTTTATAAGCAAGGGTAATTTAGTCCTACAACATTACTCATTTTTTAAGTTTTTAAGTATTAAAAAAAATGTGTTCTCTCTTTTTAGTATATATTGGAAATGATAATTGATAATTGCGGGCATTTTAACTTTTCAATTATTTTCTAAGAGTTTAAGCAAAAGAATTAAACTCTCTATAAAAACATAAATTTAGACAAAGAGTATAAGTAGCTCGTCTCGGTTATAAAACTCGAATATAAAAAATTGGCTCTAACTTAGTCCAACTCAACTTGAATTAGTTATCAAAGTTCTTCATAGTAGAAATAAGTTTTTAATATGAGAAAGTTTATAAAATGATGACGTATTAATTGTATAAACATTTTTACAGGTTGATAATAGCGGATGCTCTTAGTAGTGTTAAAATTCAAATAATGATACTAGTAGTATTATCTCAAAGGCCCTTTAATTGAAATTTATATATCCGATTATGTAAATTATTCTATTTAACAACTGATCGTTTATAAAATCCTATATTTTTGTAGAGTGAAAGTAAGTTTTGTTGTATTAATAGAAAATGAAGTAAAATGCAAAAATCGTCTCTATAATTTAGTTAAATTGCAGGTTCAATTCTTATCTTTTTAAAAATGCACTTATTATCCCTGTGAGAATTTACAAGTACACATTTGCTCCCTGACTAAAGTTAAATTACTAAATTACCCTCTTCGTCTTCCCCTTCATTTTGGTCTTTGTGAGAGTAATTTAGTTATTTAATTTTGGCCTGGGATCAAGAGTGCACCTGTATATTCCTCACATGGATGACGAATGCACTTTCGAAATCATATAGACCGAACATGTAGTTTGGCCAAACCACAAGGACGGTTTTTGCAATTTTTTGATACATTATCAAACACTTTTATAAAACTAGACGAGTACCCGTGCATAGCAACGGGATTTATAGCAGCATATAGTTATAATGATGCTTTAGTTAAGTGTGTTGTGTAACGTTTTGTGTAACTATAGTTGTTTGCCGCTAGAAAATTCCTTTGTTATGCATGGATACTCGTCTAGTTATTTTCAAAACCTCCAATATGCATATGCCTCTTTTTATATAACATGTGCATAACCCATTTATATGTCCGTAAATCAAAAGTAAAGTGATCAACTATCATCTAAAGAAAATAGTACCATTTATAGCGGCAAACATTTATAATTGTAGTATTTGGATTGAAATGTGAATCGGAATTGTGAGCAAGAATTGGATGAATATGTAAAATACCAGCAAAAAAAATGAATATAGATGATCACACAATAACATTGCCAATATTACAAAAAATTTCAAGAATTTCAAAACGTGCGTATCATATTGTTTCTTATAATAGTTACAAAAAGTTTACAAGAATTTCAAACCGTGTGTATGATATTGTTTCCTAAGGTAGTTTTTAAGTTTTCAAGTTTAAGGATTAAAGAAAATAATGTAAATGTTTTATTGATAGTATAAAATAGAAGTAACAAACAATCAAATTTAACATCATGTAAAATGTAAAAGTAATAAACTTATAAACTTATGTTTTTATTAAATTAATTATAATTTTTTATTACCATTCATTACCAATTAAAGGATTGAAAAAGAAGCCCCATACTAAACTACAAAACAATCAACAATAAGAAACATTCACAAAAGTTGCTACTGTAATTTTTTTTTTGTCAAAGTGGCCTAAAATATATCATTAGTCATCTTCTAGGAGGTACGGTTTTGTTTTACAGACAACCCATTGCAAACGGACACCAACACAACCAAAACTTTGAAAATACTTGAAATTCAAAAACAAAATTAATTCATAAAACCTATTCTCATAACCAAATAAAAATTGCAAAAAAAATAAAAAATAAAATACAAATAAAAAAAATAATACATATCTCAAAGACTTAAACCAAAGATTTTGAATCTACAAAAACACATTTTGCTCAGATTAATTCATGCCTTGGCTGCAATGATAGAGGTTGCTAAGCCGAGTCAATCTCGCACTCAACCATCCTTCCATTTAGCCCAGCCAAACCATAAACTCGAAAAATCATCGCAGCAAAATAAAACATATCCGGCAACCAACATATAGCAAAACAAACGAAAACTACTTTGCGTCTCTTAACCAAAACACATATCCAACATATTATTTTCCTCTAATAATGTCATTGGCAGATATAACAAAAGAACCATAAGAACAAACGAACATATCCGACATCAAACGCATCGAGCAAAATTCGGATACCAAAAAACATAAATAAACATATCAAGGAACAAACTCAAGCCAAAAAAATGGCTTTCGCAAACACATCCGGATATCCGAATAACTATCTACAATCTCATACACAAACAACCAAAATCTTGTGACTATCAAAACAAACACATGACAAAACCAACAACTTTCACCAAGACCCGAAACCATCAGATAAAATAAAATCAAGACCCGTAACCACCGACAATCACACCGAAACCAATTCGTTTTCTTTGTCAAAACCAACAAACCAATACATATAAGCCACCACAATTTCTTAACATAACCATCAAACAAAACCACCTACAACAGAGAAATTGTGGCGATCTCAGTATACGGCAGCAATAATGGTGATGGTATACGGCGGAAATAATGGTGACGGCAGAAGCGGATTATTGTTTAGAGAGAGATGAAAGAAAAATTATGAGTTGTGGGTGTTTATCTGTGATATTATATTAGGGTTGAGAAATGTGTGGGTAAATCTATACCCTTAATTTAAAAAGTTTCAAAATAAAGGGTTAAGATTTGTTTGGTATTAAACCGTGTGTTTCAATTGACATTTACTATGTTTTTTTTTGCTCATGCATAGTAAGTCGCGGTATACAGGTGTGTAGGAATTGAATGTCCAGCTTTCATTCCATTTTTGGTCATGCATTCTTAATTTCATTGTATACAGGCGTGTAGTAAGTCAGACATTCCTAAGATAGTTTAAGTTTTCAATTGTTTCTGAAAGTAGATTTATGGTGTAGATTAACAAGGCAACATACAAGGGTAAAATCGGGATTGACCAAAAGTTAAGTTTTTCACAATTCCACAATTCCACTTTGACCATTTCTCCATTATATGTAGTAAAGATAAAAAGCTGCCTCTGTGCTAGTTACGCTAAACATAGCCGGGTCCTCCAAGTGTCAATTTTTCTTAAGGATAACTATGTGAATATGTATCGAACTTGACACATTATTCTTTAGTATGTATCAACTTTTTTCATATTAAATGTAAAAACTTTTAACATATCCTACTGTATGTATCATTATGGGTAAAGTTCGATACATTTGAAAGGATAATAATCTAAAACGTATCAAACTTATAACTTAATGATACACACAATATGATAAATTAAAAGTTGAGTAAATTGTAAAAAGCGCCCATGTGGTTTGGCTAAATTATAGGTTTTGTCCCTAACATTTCAAAAGTGCAAGCACCCTCTTTTTGAAGAACTTTGAGTTGCAGATTTTGTCCCTGTCCAAAAGTAAAATGATTAAAATGCGTTTGTCAAAAAGGGCAACCCAGGGACAAAAACCGCAACACAAAGTTCTCCACAAACACGGTGTTTGCACTTTTGAAAGATTAGAGATGAAACCTGCAATTTGGGCAAACCTTAAGGACGATTTGCTATTTACTCTTAAAAGTTTATATTTTTATCACGAAAGAAAAGTTTTACATAGACTAAAGAGTAATGTGTCAAGTTTGATGCATTTTAATAACTTTACAAACTGAGGGACCAATCCCCACCATCCATCTAATTTAATGTAATGGTGGGGAATAGCCTAAGATTTAATATGGCAACCTAAGTCCATGTCTTTTTCTTGTCTTTTTCTTTTTCTTATTTATTCACTTTTTTCTCTTTTTCTTTTGTGTCTTTTTTCTCCCTATTCACGTTTTTCCTTTTTTTTTATTGACTTTTTTTTTGCTTCATTCAATTCATGTTCTTTTTTCTTTCACTATTCTCGCTTTTTCCTTTTTCCTTTTTTTTTTTTTATTCTTTTTATTTTCACACTTTTTTTTTCTCTTTTTTAGTAAACCTTTATTATAATTAACCTTTTAAAAATAAAAATCACATTTTTTTAAAATTCACGTCTATTATTTTTTTTAAAATTAACGTTTTTTTCACTTTCTTACGTTTTCATTCGTTTTCATCCGTTTTTATCCGTTTTCATCCGTTTTCGTCTGTTTTTGTCCGTTTTTATACGTTTTCGTCTGTTTTATTAAGCTTTTGTTCATTTTTAGACGTTTTCATCTGTTTTCAGATGTTTTCGTCCAAATTTATACGCTTTCGCCCATTTATATAAGTTTTCGTCGGTTTTCTGACATTTTTGTCCGTTTTCAAACGTTTTCGGCGGTTTTTGACGTTTTGTTGTTCATTTTCATCCATTTTTTTACGTTTTCGTATGTTTTCAGACGTTTTCATCTTCTTTCGTCCATTTTCTTACGTTTTCGTTCGTTTTCGTACGTTTTCATATGTTTTTATACATTTTTGTCCGTTTTTAGATGTTTTCCTCCGCTTTCATACGCTTTCGGTAGTTTTATATGTTTTTGTTCATTTTTATACGTTTTCGTCTGTTTTCATACGTATTCATTCATTTTTTTTATGTTTTTGTTTGTTTTAAGACGTTTTCGTCCGTTTTAATACGTTTTCGTCTGGTTTTATACGTTTTCTTATGTTTTTGGCTGTTTTCATACTTTAATATACGTTTTTGTCCGTTTTCATACGTTTTCTTTCGTTTCTATACATTTTTGTCTATTTTTGACGTTTTTGTCAGTTTTCATACGTTTTCGGCAATTTTTACACGTTTTCATACATTTTCGTCCGTTTTCGTCTGTTTTCTTTCGTTTTCGTCTATTTTTTTATATATTTTTGTCTGTTTTCAGATGTGTTTTTACACTTTCATACGTATTCGTTCGTTTTCGTCCATTTTTATATGTTTCTAAATATCACTTGTGTTATTAAGAATATCAATTCTGATATTCAGAAACGTATGAAAATGGAAGAAAACGTATGAAAACGAACGAAAATGAATAAAAACATATGAATACGGACAAAAACGTTAGAAAGTAAAAAAAAACGTGAAATCGCTTGTGATATTTTGAATATCACTTGTGATATTCAGAATATCACTTGTGATATTCAGAATCACTTGTGATTAAATATCACTTGCGATTATTCAGAATTCACTTGCGATATTTCAGGAATATCATTGCGATATTCTGAATATCACAAGTGATATTCAGAAAAGTTATGAAAACGTCTGTAAAGTTTAAAAACAAATGAAAACGAATGAAAACGTATGAAAACGGACGAAAATGGAATGAAAAACAGACAAAAACAGATGAAACCGTAATGAAAAATGTTTGACGAAAACGTATAAAAATGGGATCAAAAACGCTATTGAAAAACGGACAAAAAAAATATGAAAACGGACGGGAAAACGTATGAAAATAGACGAAAACGTAAGAAAACAGAAGAATATATACATATGAAAAAGACGAAATTATATATATATTATATATATATATATATATTATTATACTATATATATATATATATATAATTATAATATATATATATATATATATATATAATATATATATATATATTATATATATATATTATGAAAACCGGACGAAGACCGTATGAAAACGGGCGGGAAACATAAGAAAACGTATGAAAACGGATGACATGTTAAGAAAACGGCACGAAAACGTATAAACACGGACGAAAACGTATGAAAACGGGACGAAAAAAACGTAAGAAAATGGATGAGAACGTAAGAAAACGGACGAATACGTATGAAAACGGCGTTAAACGTAAGAAAACGGAATGAAAACGTATGGAAAACGAACGAAAACGTATGAAACGGAAGAAAACAGATGAAAACGCAAGAAACGTATAAAAAACGGACGAAAGACGTATAAAAAATGGAAAAAAGTATGAAAATGGAATAAAAATACGAAAACCGACGAAAACGAAAGAAAACGAGGAAAAACGTAAGAAAACGGACGAAAACGAAAGAAAACAGACGAAAACGTAAAAAAACGGACAAAAACCGATGAATATTGATGAAAAACGAAAAAAAGAAAAAAAAAAAAAAAGAAAAAAAAAAAAAAAAACGAAAAAAAAAAAAAAGAAAAAAAAAATTTGAAAAAAAAAAAAAAAAAAAAAAAAAAAAAAAAAAAAAAAAAAAAAAAAAAAAAAAAAAAAAAAAAAAAAAAAAAAAAAAAAAAAAAAAAAAAAAAAAAAAGGAAAAAAAAATGAATAAAAATAAACAAAAGGATAAGAAAAAAAAAACATGGACTTAGGTTGTCTTAATAAATCTTAGGTTAATCCCCACCATTAGATCAAACTAGATGAATGGTGAGGATTTGTCCCCCAGTTTGCAACAAAAAATTAGTTTCTAAAATAACTCACCTCATATTCATATGTTGTTTAGAAATATGTTGGTGAGCGCATTTAAATTTCTAAGATATTTCACATTAATTTGATTTAATATATCATCCAGTTCGATCTCCATATTCCATTTGTTAACTTGCTGATATTTCTTGTTTTGCTACAGGCCTGAAACAAAATTAATAAAAGATATTGTTGATGCCATATACAGTAAACTTGATTGCAAACAAGTTTATCTTCCACCCAATCTAACAGGAATGAATGCTCGATATAAGGAGATCAGCTTCTGGTTGGAACATTCTCATGCTGAATTTTTAGCAATTTGTGGCATGGGAGGAAGTGGCAAGTCGACGTTGGCCCAGTACATTGTCTATTCGAATTGGCGAAAGTTTGAAAACATTTGTATTCTCGAATGCATCAGTAGTAGATGTAAAGAGAAGCATGATTTGCTTAAGCTACAAGAAGAACTTCTCAAAGATCTTGTAGGGGGCAAGAACAGAAGAATACCGAGTGTTTGTCAGGGTACACTTAAGATTGAAGAGGTCTTGCAAAATAAAAAAGCCCTTATTGTTCTTGACGACATTGTTGATTCAAACCAGTTGGAAACTTTACTTGGAACTCGGAATATTAACAATCAAAGCAAGATTATCATCACAACCAGGGAAAACAATGTAGGTACTTGGTTTAAGTCCACATCTAGGAGGTATCACGAGTACAAAATAAAATTACTAGATGAAGATGAATCACTAGAGCTTTTATGTTGTCATGCCTTTGGATCCAAAATTCCTAAGGAAGGATATGAAGAGGTTGCAAAAGAGGTACTGCAGTATTGTGAAGGAAATCCACTAGCACTTGAAGTGTTGGGTTCCTCTCTGTTCGAACATAATAGCATCTCATCTTGGAGAAGTGCACTAAACTTATTCGGAAAAGATATTCATTTTGATATTTTTAGTGTACTGAAAAGGAGCTATGACTCGTTGCCATATGACATTGACAAAGAGTTGTTTTTACATATTGCTTGTTTCTTTGTTGGCATGGACATTAATTACGTGGTAAAAATATTGGAGCCTGATTACTCTGCCATATCTAGAATTAAAACTTTAACCAAGAGATGCCTTCTCTATGTTGCACCAAACAAAAAGTTAATGATGCATAGATTGCTTCAAGACATGGGGAAAAGATTAGTTGACCAGGAATCAAGGATCGTCACAAGTCGTAGCAGAGTATGGCGAAATAGGGAATCTTATGATACTCTAGAAAAGTCAGGGGTAATGTTCATTCTGTAAAGCTTGCTATCTTTTTTATTTTATTTATCTATTTATTTATTTATTTATTTATTATTTTTTTTTTGGCCTCTATCTTATCTGAGAGACTATTGTTTCATTCTCTTTCTGTTAGACTACTTCACAAACAATGAAAGGTCTGGCACTTGACTTGAATATACTCAAGGAAGAGGAGGGATTAGAAGACATAGAGGTAAGAGGTGTATGCTAATTAACATTGTTTAATTAGCCTTAATTTCTTAAGTTGTGAATCTTGATTTTTCAATTTCACATTAATTACTTTCAAGAATAATATCTTGCCCAGTACTAATAAAGTCCACATATATGTCAATGCTCAAATCCATTAAAACCAATTGATGATAGAATGAGTGACGCACAGCTTATATGCAAGTATCAATTCTCTCTTTTTTACAGTTTGGGAGGTTTGCACCAACAATCCTCCCTTCAAACCCAAGCCTACATAATTGGGTCTCACCTTCATTCACACTCCATCTGTTCTAACTGAATCGCCCTAGCTACAAGGCCAAACCCTCTTTTCTTTAAAAACAGCAGAGTCATTGATAGATAATGGGGAGGGCATGATCAAGCTAAGCTAATATTAACCAGAACTTTTACATTTGAGGTATTATATCATGAAGGTGTATAACAAGCTTGAAGAGAATCTACTACCCAACTAACCCACACTAGAGATCTATCCCTACACCTACTATCAATCCAACCGCAAGCAAAGCACTGCACTTCATCAAAGAAGTCTCGAGATCCAGCCACCTCAGTTGAAAATGTGTATTTGGTTTTAATGCTTCTATGCAGATCAACAAGTTGTGAATACCATTGCTTTGAAGCGTGTCATGCACCTTCGAATAGCGCTAGATGCTCTAACTGAGCCCTTGTTCACTGAAAGTATCATCTAACCTGTGAACTAACCCCC
>LBNU01010841.1:91382-109565 GCA_014162995.1 Artemisia annua | reverse complement strand
ATTCTTATATCTTGTTTTTTCAAAGAACCTCACTACATCATTATGCCATAATGCACGGTTAGATTAACTTCATAGTTAACTTAACTGGGTAAAAGGGACCAACAAGTGGTATCAGAGCCTCTGGTTTATAAAACTTTCTTAAAACCACAGAGTGCTCAAAGTTTTTTAAAAAGATCCCAAAATGGCCGATAATGATGTACCCCAACTAGTCGATAAAAAGGGAGGAAGCTACTCTGCTACTGCTCCCCGACTTGAAGTTGGTAAATTTAACAAATGGAAGAAGCGAATGCTTTGCTATTTGAACGGGATGGAACCTTATTACATTAAGCTTATTAATGAAGGTCCATATATCCTAAAAACAGCTGAAGGTTTAGTTAAACCTGAAGGTCAGTGGACTATAGATGAGAGGAGGGTGGTCAACCAAGACCAACGTCTAAAATGCATCATTATATCATGTCTTCCTGACGATATAATGGAATCAGTCATAAATTGTCCTACTGATTTAAATAATCTTTAAGCTCCTCTTCTGGGTTGCCCTGCACAATGATTAAGAAAGTTAGCTTCTTTTAGGAACCCAAGCCATTACTGACTTGTGTTCCCCTTGTGGAGTCACATACTTAAAATCTTTAAGTATGTAATTTCCACTATTTTGTGAACATGATCAATTACTTTCTTATGTTTTAAAATTTGATCTTTGTTAGAAAAACAACTTTCTTTTTCAGCAATATGTTTCTTTTCACCCATACATTCTGAAAGTACTGGTTGGTCCCTAGCAGTACTTTCCTTCTTGACCCACATTGTTTTAACTTTTTGTGTTGAGGTCTGTGGTTTAGGGACTCTTCTGAAAGGCCTTTTATTAGCAGTACCTTGATTTGGTGAAAATCTCCTAACAGTACTTTGAGAGAATACTGTTTTTGGCTTACAAGTACCTTGAAAAGTGTGACCTGAAGGTACTGGTTGTTTGGAAAAAGATCTTTTCTGTTGAGGGTTCCTATAGGTTTTTGTGAAATTACTATGGTTGACCCTATTTGAATAATTCCAAACTGGTTTGTGTGAAACTGGTTTTGTCTCTGTTGGCCTATGTTGAGCAGATTTAGTCGTTGGGTATTGACTTAAGTATTATGAATTTAAGTTATAATCTTTTATCAAGTGATTAGGACTATAACAAACAAAGCATAATTTTTGATTCATTGACCCAAATCCTGTTCTTTGAGGTTTATAGCCAAGACCAGTATGACCTCTAGGTGAATGATTAAAAGAATTTTTAAAGTTAGCAGTATTTTGAAAAGAATTTCGTGAAGGTACTGCTGAGTGACTAGCAGTCCTTTGAGAAAAGTTTGAGAATACTGCTGGTTTTTGAGAAACTTTAGAAAACCTTTTATCATTGTTTGCATTCCTAGCACTTCTTTTATGTGTAGCATCCTTAGGAATCTCAACTTTTTCTTCAGATGAACTTGGATTAGATTGACCCTTAAGTTTATTCCTAAACTCTAGATTGTCTACTCCATAACAAGAAACATCTTTCCTAGGTGGTTGAAAACTTCCAATGGCATGAGGAATTGCATGATACCCCTCATCTTTCTTAAATTCAGGAGGTGTTGGGCTTATGGGTTCCTCACTACTAGATCTGTTTTCTTCTGAGCAAGTTTCAAATTCACTAGTTGAGAGTTCCTCTGAATTACCTTCTTCCTTAGCACTAGGTGTGGTCTCATCTAAGCTACTATATTCAATACCATATCCTAGACCAGTTTTATCATTTGCTCTTCTTTGTTTTTCACAGAAACTAACATGTGAAAGACCAGCTTCTTTCCAACTAGCAAGTTTTGCTAACAAATCATCCCTTTCTTTAGTTATCTTTTCTAATTCAGACACCTTACATCCTAACTTCCATTCACTTAGTTTTAATTGATAATCCTGTTGCTTATATTGTTTTGCCCAAGCTACTTCATTGTTTTCATGTGTTATTATTCTGGCTTCCATTGACTCTAAAGTCAATTGATAACCAAGAACTTCAGTCCTAGCTTTATTATGTTTATCTCTTTCAGACACATAATCATTAAGTAGCTTTTGATAAACATTATTACACTTAGAGCATACCTCAGTAGCAGTAGGTGAAGTAGCAACCAAAGCCAGCATAACAGGTTCATCTTCACTTTCCATGCTCCAATCAAAGCCTCCAAGATCTTCAGAAAGATATCCTGGTTCCTCATCAAAAGTTGTGCTCCAATCAAATTCCTCCATTGCAACCATAGTGATTCGCTCAGAACCAACAAGTAATTACCACGCTAGCTAGCCACTTGTGAATGACTAGCTGTAGTAAAGATAACCTGAAAGTATGAGACAAATGCAATAAGCCAAAGGAGTATATGGATAACCTCGGGTCGTTTTGTCCCGACGAGACGTGAAATGGTGTTATAGATGTTAAGAGATCAAGTGATAATGAAACGATGATGGGGAAATGAGATTAGAGTGAATTAAACTAAGTGATTAACAATTAAAAAGATTATAAAACACTACAGACGATTACTAGAATTCTAAAAACGTTTACGAAATTAAAAATAAACGTATACGTTTATAAAAACGTCTACGTTCAAAAATAAAAGTGAAAACGAAAATCTAAAAACACCTAGAATATAAAAAACATATTTTTGTGATCCTAAAAAGAAATAAAAATTATTGGAAAAAGAAAATTATTTATTACACTATTTATCTAATTATTATTAATTAAAAACTAATTTAACTATTTAATAAATACTAATTAACCTAAATTTAATTATAATAAATACTAGATGAGTAATAAAAAATCTATAAAAATTCCTAAAAATATTTTAAACTACTGAGAATTTAAGAAAAATATAAAAATATATAAATATTAATTAAAAATTAAAAAAAAAAGAAAATTAAATAAAAATCTATTAAATAGAAACTATCACTTAATTAAAAAATGAAGATTTTTTGATTTTTCTTTTGGAAACCTGTAAAATGGACAAAAATAAGAAACTTTAAAAAAGGAACTTTTGCTGGAAAGGTCAAATAAGCTCAAAAAGAGCTTATAAACCTCAACAGTTGACTTTAGTTGACCACAAGCCAAATAAGCTCAAATAAGCTTAATTGTGGTCAACTATGGTCAAGACTGATGAGAACAAGTCAAGAGAACTCAAAAATATCCAAATCACCCAAATAAGCCCTTTGAATAAGCAATAAAGTGGAAATAAGCACTTTGGGAAATGGGATCTGAGACAGTTTATGGGACAGTGTTTAGAGGCAAATCTAGGTGGGGTCCACAGAGATTAAAACTCAAACCAAAGTTGAAATATGAAGTATGCTGGGTGGTGAGTTTGTGGGAACAAAAATCTCACCAAAATCCCAAGTGAGAAGCTCTGTATGAGCTTTTGAAGGTGCTTGTTCACACTGGGTTGTGCAGTCTGCACAGACTTGGCACAAAATGAAAAGGCCAAGCAGCCCTATCAAAAGGGCTGCAAAGTGATTGAAATGAGTTGGGACTTGTTAAATGGAAGCAGGGCTACCAAAAAGTCCCAAGGTCACAAGCTCAAGCTCAGAAATGAGCTTATGGTGTGGCTTGTGAAATGGTGACCTACACTGAGCACTCAGTGTAGGGTGTTTGCTTGAACAAAATGAGATGGGCAAATAAGCAGTATAAATAAGCAATCCAACAAACACCAAAGATCACATAACAAGTACAACAGATAAACTTCTTAAATCAACAATAAAATCCAGCTAACATCTAGAATTGAACAACCTAAGATCAATTGAAAATCTGCTTATCACCAGTTCAAACCAAAGATGAAGAATGACAGACCAAAGATGAGGATTTAGCTATTCAAATAAGCAAACCAGAGAATACCAAACATCACACTTAAAATACACCAGAAATACTTCACAAAACAACAATTGGGTCAACCCTAACCCTAGAAATGGACAAGCTATAAGCTTATGAAATCTAGGCAAATTCTGGGGTGCAGGGCATGTATTCAGAAAATGGCTAACTTCAAGATAGATTTTAAGCAATTTAAAAGCACAAGTAAAAATCCACAAAAATCACAGATGAACTTTAGCAACAATATTACTAGAACCCAAGAGGATGAATCACAAATCCAAATATTGAGTCCACAATCTAAATCAACATTTTATTCAAAAACTGCCAAAGTGAGATTTTGACTTTTTTGAGAAACTTGTTATATTGACTTTTATGAACTTTGGTTGTGATTTTCTAACTGATTATGCTATATTAACCCTAAATGATGATGATTCTAACAAGCTTAACCCTATTTGGACAGATTTGATGTGATTTGGACCATGTAAAACTTTAACTGTGAACACAAATTTGGATCAAATGCAATCTTGACTTTTCTATGAAATGACACTAAAGTTTATGACTGAAATGAACATAATAGACCTAATGACACATGAGACAACCAAAAACAACAACTGAAACACCTTCTTACTCAGTTAACTAAACTGATACAAACACCCCTTTTGTGAAGCAGTTTTATGATTTTCAACTCAAAACAAGATTTTAGATCACAAAACAAATTACAAACAACTTATAGTGATCTAGCAAGTATGTTTAAGCAGAAAAAACATAGTTCAAGCCACACATTCATCAAATGCTATGAATCTCCTTTTAACAGTCAAGATGTATTATGTGAGCACAATGATTTCTATAACAAAACTTGCCAATACAAAGCTATATTATCATCAACTAACAACCATTGATCAAGAAAAAGCAGATAACAACACTGTTAACCAAGAAATTCAAAGATTTAGAAATTTGAGCAAAAACTTACAAGACTGCTAAAATGCCAAATCCCAAGAACCAAGAACCATTTGAACCACCTATAGACTCTCCATAGAGTCACTAACCCATTCCAATTAGCCTTTTGTCTGCTTGCATCACCAATCTTCTCAACCCACAATTTATGAATTTTGAGGTAATTTTGGTATTTTTCTGTATTTTTTTCTTTTTGCTTCTAAACCAAATTTTAATGTTTCTAGAAGCTTGAATAAGCTTCCTGGGAGCTTAAGTGTAGCTAATCAGTCCATAGAAACAAGATTCAAACACTTTAACAGATTTTTGATTTTTGAGCACAAAATTAGCACAATTCGAATTTAGAACAAAATGCTTGAATTAATACTTCAAAAGGATTCAGAATACAATAATGTGACTTAAAACATAACCAGAAACATTTAAAATACAAAGTACATTAGAAAATTATAAATTCGACAATAAAAATAAACTAGGTGTGACTGCCTTGAAAGCTTTAGAAAGCTTATAAACAAGCTTAATTGAGCTTAAACTTAGCAATTTAACACCAATAGGACATGAACGAAAGTTAACTGAAAATCATCATTTTATTCATAATTTCTTGAAAAAGATACAAAGCTGGAAAGATAAGCTTAAAAGCTTATATTAACTTAAATATGATAAATTACAAGCTAAGTTGGATGGAAAATTAAAATGACATTGAGATTTGCATAAAGTAAAATAAGCTAAAAATTACACACGGCCTTCCTTGCATCCTTGGCTCTTTTATATTGACACTTTAGGGTTTCCAGAGCCCACTTGTGCTTTCCCAGCTCCATTCACAGCCATTGGATCAGTCAAATTAATCCCCACCTTTGAATCTCCTTTTGGCGCCCTTTTTCCACAACTGCCTCTTAGGTTTCTTGAAAACTTTTGGGAACAATTAATGCTCCTTGGAAGGTAGCTAGGGTTGGGGAGACAAGAGGTGGTGAAGATGAGGTGGAGGAGAGGGGATTGTGTACTGAGTTGCAGTCCCACGTGGGGAAGGAGAAGGAAACGTAGGGAGGGAGTTATAAAAGAAAACGGGGTGTTTATTTTTTATTTATTTGGGCCGGGTTATAAAAGGGAGGGGTGTTGGCTGTGCTGTGTGTTGGGTTTGTTTGTGTGGTTTATTAAATAACAAAGGGCCCGTTTGGTTTAGTTATGACAAGGACCACAATTGCAATATCACCAAAACCTTGGGACTGAAACTGTAATTTCCCAAAAGTGATCATGAGGACCATTGTTGCCATATATCAATAACACAAGAACCAAAATTTCCATTTTCCATTTTTAAAATACCCAAGGACCATTTTTGCCAAATTTCAAAGTTCAGGGACCTGTTTTGCCAATTACCCAAAAATTCATTCAAGGACCAAAATTGACAACTTAAAAACATTCTAGGGACCTTGAATGATAAAACTCCACATTTTCAAATTACAGGGACTAGTTTTGCCAAAATTAGAAAGTTGGGGGACTAAAACTGCCAATTCTGCAAACATTGCTTATTTTTCATTTGTTTTTAAACATTTTGCATTTGAGACACATAAAACACGATCCTTGGATATTTTCATCATTTTGATGTGATTTTGCGTGTTTTCAGGTGTTTTGCGTTTCAGAATTGACCAAAAATGATGAGTGTTTGAGCACTCATCAGTCAACTACACCTTTGAATGCGAATTGCTCGGCGGTGCTCCTGAAGAAGCTTCCCGAAAAGCTTGAAGACCCCGGCAAGTTCTTAATTCCATGCAATTTTCCCGGAATGGTTCAATGTTTCGCCTTAGCCGATTTAGGTGCTAGCATTAGCNTACAGGGACTAGTTTTGCCAAAATTAGAAAGTTGGGGGACTAAAACTGCCAATTCTGCAAACTTTGCTTATTTTTCATTTGTTTTTAAACATTTTGCATTTGAGACACATAAAACACGATCCTTGGATATTTTCATCATTTTGATGTGATTTTGCGTGTTTTCAGGTGTTTTGCGTTTCAGAATTGACCAAAAATGATGAGTGTTTGAGCACTCATCACATAGACAGAGTGACTGGTTCATCATCAAATTTAGTACTCCAGTCAACCTCTGATAGATTTTCTTGAGCTACTAAAGCTTTTGGTTTTAGTTTAGGAACTTCCTTGATTTCAATCTGGGTTTTGGGTTTCTCAATCATCCTGTTTGCTTGATACTTAGCAAACTTGCATTCCCTTGCAAAGTGTCCAGTCCTTTGACAATCGAAGCATTCAATCTTAGACTTATCAAATGCTATGCCCTGTTTGGCTTTGAAATCAATGCCTCTTCCTGTTTTCTTCATGAACTTTTTGATCCTAGCAGTAATCATAGCAACTTGCCATCTGATGTCAATTTCTTCAAGATCATCTTCTTCAATCTGCAGCAGATCTTCTTCATAGGTAATAGGTAAAGTGGCTAGCTGAGCAAAGAATGAGCACACAACATCATCACAATTGATGTTGTTTGAGGGTTGTGAAGTGGTAGTGGTCATAGTTGTGTAAACATCACCAACAGTACTTTGTACAGGATAAGCAGTACTTTTAGTGGAAGTACTGCTTGGTTTTGCAGATGAAACAAAAGCAATATTGTGTGAGGTTGAACCAGATTTACCATTCATCTCATGCTCATACACCTTCAAGTTATTGTATAGATCATCAAAGTCCATAGTAGCCAAATCAGGTTGACTTCTGATCATAGTAGCAATGACATGCCAGATAGATGGTAGACTCCTTAGAAACTTCAAGTTTGCATCTTCAGTAGATATATCTACACCATGTATCTCTAGCATGCTGAGAAGATTTTGAAATCTCTCATAAGCAGCATCAAGCCCTTCTCTTTCTCCAACAGTAAAAGTTTCAAACTGCTGCTTCAACAAACTTCTGTGCATCTTCTTGGAAGCATCATTACCTCCAAATCTTGTCTTGATAGCAGCCCATAATTGTTTTGCATCCTTAGCATTGTGAAACTTTAGCAGGTGACCATCAGGTATAGCAGACAGCAGTATGTTGAGAGCTTTGTCTTGATTCCTTTTTACAGTAGCAGATAGTTGTGGCTTAGGTGGTTTGGGTTGTCCCTCAACTTCTACAGGTTCTTCAAGAACTTGATTGCCATTGACAATGATATCCCAGAGTGCAGAGTCAGTGATAGCAATGTACTGCCTCATCTTCATGCTCCATAGATCATATTCACCCTTCTTGACTATAGGAATTCTGACAGTGGTGATGGATGGCATTGGTGTAGGTTCAGGTGTCGACATCTTGTAGGGTTGGTTTAGAAAATCGGTTTGGTTTAAGGTTTCTTCTTAATCAGAGTTTCCACACAAGCTCTGATACCACTTGTTAGGTCGTTATACTCTGACCAAACTATTTTATATAACTTGTTAAAGGTTTAGCAGTCTTGGATAAATCCTAAACTACTAATAATGAAACACTGAATTACTCTGTTTAAGTATGCGGAATTACTTAACAAAGCTAAGAAGAATAACAAACTTCAACGATTATATTAATCACCTTGAATCTACTTATCGAATACAGACTCACAAACAACCCTAATATCTCTAATATCGAACTTTAGCTTTTCTCTAAAATCGTATATCTCTAATGTTGACCTAGGGATCCTTTTATAGGCACAAGGAAAACCCTAGTCGGTTTACAATACTTGAACGACAAGTAAACTAACTCTAACTATAGAATATTCTAGAATTTACATAATATTCCTAATCTAATCTTTGCATTGCAGTACTTTGACTTTATTCAACGAGCAGTACTTTGATCTTGAGCAGTACTTTGACTTATATACTTACGCAGCACTTTGAGTCCAGCAGTACTTTAACATTTATACCCCAACAATCACTATCAAGACTTCACCAAATACAATCCAAGATATTGAAGGACATGCGCCGGATAGAAGAATCACGATACGCCGCATCTGAAGATGGTGTACGAATATTCCAGAAAATATTAATCTTGGACCCCACGCGAAGTTAAGTCAATGCACCGCATCTACCTATTACATGCGCCGCATCGAGCCCTAAGACAGAAACTATAAATACCCCAAGACCTAGACGAATTTTGTGTGCAACATAACCCTAAGGAGCCGAGTTCAGTCGAAGAAGCAACACAAGACACACCCTAAACGAAGATATTAGAGCTGTAAGAAGGTCCTGCACGTATTTAATTCATTAAGTAGTTTTGTTTTATTGTAATAGTACACTTTAATTCATCAGGATAGATGGACATGTGTATGTGACCACGGAAAATCATGCACACCCCTTAATATTGCTTTCTCATCAATTAATGTTTATATGATGATGTCTTTGGTGACTTATATTAGTGCATTGATAACCTCTGTGTCTAGCTGAGCACTACTTGGGCTGCCATACCCCTTCCTCGCCTATTTAATATGACGTATTTGGATAAATAGGATAGACATAAGTGATCATTAAGGGTTTACTCGCCGATATAATGAGATCAAACGAGAAAGATTTAGCTAATATACACTTCATATAAAACTAGCAATAAAACAAGTGACAAGCTACTTAATTATCAGGACAGGTCTTCTTATAGTCTCTATTATCTATCTGTGTACGTGTATGCTATTCGCTGATTCGTGCTCATTAGTTTAATTTACTGTTTAACTCAACCAATATGTGCCAGTCTCTCAGGCTGAAACCCCCTTGCGTTAGATTAGGCTGTAAAACTAACTTAAGAGATTAAAATACTGATTAGGTTAACTAGGTAATACGTTCCACTCTTAGTGATCGACACTCTACTTACCATTATATTCATACTGACCGGCTACACTGCTCGTTAAGTGTGTGTATTATTGATAAGTCGGCTAAATATAAATTTAAAACTTGATTAGGCTTTAATACTGCTAAACCGCAACGACACACCACGCGCATCATAGTTTAACTAAGCATATAGGGTTTAGTAAGCACATAGGTCTAATTAGGGTTTATTTAGGGTTTTGTGGTAAGTTTAGTGTGTTAGATTGGTAAATTACTTATTGTGGTGTTGTTGTGATCTTATGCTTGACATACCAGGGGTTTATAGGATGTAAGTGTTAAGTTGTTTGGCTTGTGTGGATACGTGGGCAAGTCTAGAGAGTCATGCAAGTAATGAATGCACATAAAAAGCAAAAATTTACCTGTGAAATACCTACTATAGGTATTTGTAATGGGAATGATAGTGATGAGATTTTGTGGGTTGTTACATATACCTTTAATTTTATAACATTTGCAAAACTAATCCTTATAAGTTTATAATTATTTTACTTTTTATCCTAAGGTTATATAACTTTGTAAAAAGGGTCCTTATACTTAATACTTCTAAGAAATGTCAAAAATAGTCCTTATACTTAATATTTTCAGAAAGTTACCATATATACCCCTATACATGGAAAACTTTGCAAAACTAGTCCTAATTCCATGCAAACTATATTTTTATGAAACAAAAAGGTTTCCTAGCTTATGGTTAACTAATGGTGGCTTATCTAAGTTTCCTAAACTAGCTTATAGCTTATGGAAAGGGCTTATAGCATGTAAACATCAATTTGACTATAATTAGGTTGTAAAATGTAAAGAACTAGTTTTTAGTGATCAAGGCTTAGGCAAGGGTTCTAATATGATCTAAGGCAACCTATAACTATCCTAGTACTGTAATAAAACTATTAGAACAAGATATAAGAGCTTACGTGACCAAGGAGGGCTTAACGTGAGTTCTATGGTTTCTAAGTGCAAAAATGACTCGACAAGGCTTCAAGACTTCTAGTACTCGAATTCTAGGACTACAAGGGTTCTACTACTACTACTAGGACCAGAGTGTGTGAGGTATAGAACAGAGAATGGGATGGTTTGAAAGAATGAGAGGTTAGGGGCTTATATAGCCCTCGTTAACCTTGGAGGCCAAAAAATACGGGGCTAGGTGGCATGAGGGGGGTGGTGACTAATACCAGCTATACATGACTAACCTAAGCTACTATGGTGACTAAGGTGGGCTATAGGGCGGTGTAGGGGTTGTGTGGTGGTGGTTTAGCCGCGGTTCAAAGGTGGTAACAAGTAAGTGCATAACCTACTTGTAAGGTGTCTGCTAGGGTGCTTGGTGGTGACAAGGAGGTGGGTAAGCAGCTAGGCTAGGTGCTTGAGGTGTTTGAGGTGCTTAGGGTACTTAGTTTTAGGATTAGGGTTAAGTTATGTTTAGTTATACCTTATTTTGCTTAGTGAGAGATTAGGGTCTAGCTTAGGGTTTAGTGCCTAGATTAGGGTCCTATGAGTGTTTAGTGGCTAGGATTAAGTCCTAAGAAGCTTATACTAAGTGGTGGTAGCTTATGGTAGAGATTTGGGAATGTTTAACCTAGTTTCCGGGAAGTTATGACCTAGTTAAGGTTTTGTGCTTAAGAGACTTGTACCTAAGCTCTAAGAGGTTGTACTAGAGTATAAGGGTGCTAAGATATCCTATTTTTGCTAGGGTAACTCATACATAAGCCTTGAACACTTCCAAATTAGTTTAGATAAGCAATTAGGGTTTTGTAAGCACATAAGCCTAATTAGGGTTTAATTCGGGTTTATTAGGGTTTTGTGATGAGTTTAGTGTGTTAGATTGATAGATTACTTATTGTGGTAGTGTTGTGATCTTATGCTTGACATACCAGGAGTTTATAGGGTGTGTGTGTAGAGATATTTGGCTTGTGTAGATACATGAGCAGGTCTAGAGAGTCATGCAAGTAGTAAATGCACATAAAAAGCAAAAAATTTACCTATGAAATACCTGATATAAGTATTTATAGTGGGAATGATAGTGATGAGATTTTGTGGGCGGTTATAATAATGATGCAAAGCACTTAGCTTGTTTGCACCAAGGTGATAGTTGAGTACGTCGAGTCGTGGAAAGCCACGAGTTATGAGATTCTGAATACTCAACGTTGAGTTACTTGGAATTATAAGTAACCTTTGATTTTCTAATCGTCTTCTCAACCCTTAATCATAATTGTCAACTCTTTTTTTAATGATATTATGATTATCTCCTAATCAATCATTTGATTATTCCTCACATAAAACAAAACCTCCAACCCTTTCTAAATCCTCCCAAATCTTCCTCCCAACATTATCTTATTATTCCCTGTACTTTGTGTACTTTTTGTCTCCCACATTCCCACACCAAATCTTCCAAACATTCCCTTTATAACATTCTAATCCAACCACTTCTAATCCACCACCTCTTTATCCTCTTCATCCAACCATTCATTTCAAAACCAAATAAACTTTCCTCACATAACTCACACCCACTCTCTCTTTGGATTCAAAATTCACACACACTCACTCACAAACATTCTCCCACAACACACTACCTTACTCACAACACTCTCAAATTTGAATCCAAGCTAAAGGCTCCCCATCCCATCAAATCTTATATTCCTTATACATCCAACTCACTTCCTTACACCTCCAACAACTACATTTTCAAATTACACACACTCCTCTCACAATCCTTTCCTCCCTCATATACTAAAAAGTATGTGATCTGAATAAGCTAGCATAAATTCAGAGACCCTTACCAAATAAACCAAAATCTTTAAACAGAAACACGAACACGTGTCACTAAAATTCGGACTTTAACTCAGAAACTTAGAAACACACTTAAAAAACATATAAACAAATGTTCATTTCAATTATTGAACATAAAGATACTTGAGGAAAACTTGGAAGTTATGCAAAACAGTAATGGAAAGATAATCTTCTAGTGCTTCAAATTAAAAACCGGATTTAGCCATGCATTGTGTGGCAAACATCTTTTCTTTTCCTGTGACATACTTGTAGCATCATTTACCATGAAAATAATATTTTCTTTCTCCGGGCACTTAGGTTTTGTCTGTCCTCGTTGTTTGCATAAAGAACATCTATTTTGCCCCTTATTCGATGATTCCTTTCCACCCTTTTCGCGGCTTTTTCTTGGACGACCTTTTGGTGTTGATTTCGAAGGACAAAGAATATCATTTTCAGGACCCGACGTGTCATCCAAGATAATATCTTGATGGTTTATCAATGTCTCATCCATTGATACTTCCTTATCCTTGGTACTCTTTTGTAAGTTATCTAAACACCAACGTAAAGGCAAGTAAACCGGTGGTATCTTGAAACAATCTTTGTGGAGAAGTACCCGAAATATATGACGACAAAGTATCCCCCAAAATTCAAAGTTCTTGTAACTACACATGATTATATTTCCATCCCAATACACAATGTGATTTTTGTTTTCTCCATCAAAATAGATAATTATAAATTCATTACCATCAATGTGAACTACCAAATACCGACTTGCTCTTTCGAATTCTTCCTGAAACTTTTTGAAAGCAAACGGTTTATACATATTGAAACTTGACATCTTTTTGCTTTAAAGATTTCATATACTCTATAAGATTCATTGCATCGCTGCCTCCAAGTAGTCTCCCCACTTTAGTAAATAAATTGTGAATATCCTTGTCAAGGAATGAAAGGTCCCCATGTTTCACATTTTTCTTTAGCTCCATNTTACCATCAATGTGAACTACCAAATACCGACTTGCTCTTTCGAATTCTTCCTGAAACTTTTTGAAAGCAAACGGTTTATACATATTGAAACTTGACATCTTTTTGCTTTAAAGATTTCATATACTCTATAAGATTCATTGCATCGCTGCCTCCAAGTAGTCTCCCCACTTTAGTAAATAAATTGTGAATATCCTTGTCAAGGAATGAAAGGTCCCCATGTTTCACATTTTTCTTTAGCTCCATTACCCGAATAATTTCCCGAACATTAAGTCCAGCCTCTTTGTATAGTAAAATTTCTTGCTCGTCCTATGGAGTGATAATGCGATTAGCAGGAAGAAAACGCATTTCCTCGCGTGATAGCAGTTCGTGATTATGATCCTTGATAAACTTTGTGACATGCCATTCTTCGGGGAATATATCAAAGCTCTTTTTCAGTGTTGATCGCATATGAACCTTGTTAAAGTTTGCGGACAAATATTAATAAGTATATGACTAGAATTAAACTCGAGACCTCGGGATTGCACACGTTACAAATGAGAATTAATGATCAATAATTAATATATAAAAAATGTTATATATTTAACTATTTAAGCACAAAATAACGACTAACGGACGTTAGTACTTAACGGTAATTGACTAACGGTCGTTAAATATTAAAGAGAAGGACTAGATTGTAATTAGGAGCCAAGAAAGATCCGGAAGCCCTTCCTTGGGCTTATGGCAAGAACAAGGTAATTACTCACTATAGTAATTATTTTGAATCGAATAACAAAAAGGTAAGGTGTTATTCATTGATCCGTCATAAACCCTATTAAGGGTTCATCCAATTGAAGAATAATTAAAGATTGATTCTTGTTCTTGCTAGAATCAAAAGGTACGTTACTTGTTTATTATTCGGTTAATTTATTATGTGTTATTTGATCCTAGCTTCCGTATGTGTACTTGATGCTTGTTATTTAATTTATAATTGTTATGCTATTAAAATTCCAACAAACCATTCACCAACATTTACTTGACTCCCTGTTTCTACGATTATTGGAAACGACAGGTGATTTTTTTGCTGGTTTCCAGCACGATGACAACAAATATCACGTCTTACTGACTTGTCTTTTCTTGTGTCAGAACGGTCTCTGCGAACTGAAAAACCATGTTGAATAGCATACGCCTGATAAAAAATATGTGCCTCTTCCAAACTCGAAAATGTTTGACCAATGAAAGGTTCATTATCTAGAGTTTGGTGAACTAGCTAAAGTTCCACCATCTTCTTCATCAGGAGGCTTGTTCAAGTCCAACATTATTGACCGCGACAAATAAGAACATACCTTAAGAAGAGGATATAAGAATAGTTAAATATTAAAGAAAACACATATTAGGGAGATCTGATTCGAAGTAGTAAATAATAGGGAGATCTGATTGAAAGTAGTAAATAAAATATGGAGTAAAATTTGTTTGTGTAAATAAAGGAGAAAAAAGAGAAGAAATGGCGCCATGAAAAATTAAAGGGAGGGAAGTTTTGTGATGTTGAACAAAATTGCTTTGTCTTTATTTTTTTAGAGATTTTGGTGGAAATTAGTTGTTATCAAAAGTCGCTGCTTTTAGAAAAACCATTATTATATACTAGTTATAATACCCGCGCACGCGCGGGTTTTTTTATTAAAATTTTTTGAATGATATATTTTTATTTATAAAAAAACAAATAATTTAATCTTTAAATTTGTTTTGTTGATATATACATAAGTAGAAAATAAACACAAAAGATAAAGATAAGATGCAAATAACGATAGGATTAAACTTTTAAATGATTATCTTTAATAATAAAAAATTATAATAAATTTGATTTGTTGATATACTACATAAGTAAAAGATAAACACAAAAAATAAAGATAAGATACAACGACTAACGATATGATTAAATTTTTTAAATGATTATCTTTAATAATAAAAAATTATAATTAATAATTAAAATATTACTTAATAATTCAACTTTATCTAAAAAGATTTTTTTTTCCTTAACGAATATCTATAAAAGGTTAATAAGTACAAAGATATACGCATATTCTGCTTATATTAACCTATATATTTTATTATCGTTGCATCCGTCCCTGCGCTCTATTTAGGTTTCGATAATGTCAGAGCCTGTGTTTGATATAGTTGAATATATACTTGTAAGATTGGATGTTGAAGATCTCATCCGATGCAAAAGCGTTTGTAAGTCATGGCTATCTTTTATCTCTAGTTCTCGTTTTGTCAATACACATAGGGAGTATAATCACAACAAAGATCACAACAATCCTGAACTCGGACATAGAAGAATCATTATGTCAACGTATTCGAATACGCTCGACGATGGAAAAGTGCTTGATTTTGCTGAGTATTGGTACGATGTTTGGTGTATTGTTGGTTCTTGCAATGGCCTTGTATGTTTCTCTGCTTCTTTCCATAATGCTCAAGCAATAGTAACAAATCCTTTAACTAGAGAGGTTAAAAAACTGCCAACTGCACCCCATATTTCCAAGGATCCTGGCAGGAGTTCGTTATGTTGGGGTTTTGGTTATGATTCTTTCACAGATGATTACAAGGTTGTTATGGGGACCAGGATGGGTAAGACCAGGACTCTTTTTCGTGTGTTGACATTGAAATCAAATTTATGGAAAGTTACGAGACAAGTGAATTGGGGTACATTATATCAGCCACTCGGGATCTTATGGAACGGAGCGCTTCACTGGTTTATGAAGGATTGCAATAGTAAAATAGTAATTCTTTCTTTTGATTTATCTCGAGAGGAATTCAAAGAATTCCCGCAACCCGATGACACAAGATATGTATGTAATTCTTCAAACTCTCTGGGAATTGCCGAAGGATGTCTATGCATATATCGTAATTATCCCCCCTATCAGAGATGGGTAGTGAAAAGCAACAATGATAAACAATCATGGGAACTACTGCGGGATGATTGTGAGATGAACACATATGACATTGCACACGCGCTGATCAACAGTCACAACGCACACAACAATTGGTACTTATCATGTAATGAAGATGATAAATTTTTTTCCAAGATTGGGAAATATATTCGCTGCCCTATATATGTGCAGAGCCTTGTTTCTCCCCATCTTAATGAGAACCCAAAGAAGAAGAGGCAAACAAAAAATAACAAGCGGACTGTTAAAGCGCTTTCTAACAAGCAGACTGATAAAGCGGTTTCTAACAAGCGGACGGATAATTTAAAGATGAATGGTAAGATCCGTTCGAATAAATATGTTGTTATATGACCATTCTAATTACTTTTATACATACTTTGTAGTCTATGGACCTCCTAATTAATTTCTTAGTTATATATGTTTATCGAGAATATTGCTATTTGCTAGAGACCTGCATGTGTTTGCATCAATGATATTGGATGTGCAATAGATTTATCGATGTATCACTTCCTTTTTTATTAGTAACATATTATAGTGTTTTTAACTCATCAGTACGTATTATTTATTTATTAGATGGAACATAGAGTCGCCCCTAAGATGGTGTTATGGAAGTCTCTTAATATTCATGATCAAGTTCCAACTTTAAGAAATAAAAAACTTGTTCACCTTGACAGTTTTTTACTTTTAGCTTTGTAGTTTACTACCTTTTGATATTTGTAGCTTTTGTAACAATGACATCTTCTTAGTTTCATTACTATTAAAAGCATTCTAATTCGTTAAAAAAATTTGCTTGTTATATGATTCTTTTCTATGATCTACTTACACTCATTCTCTTACTTTATGTGGCTTTTGTTCACTTACATCTTGCTGGTTATGTTTCGTATGAGTTTTTTTAGCATTTAGGATTGTATGCTTGTGATAACAAGCTTTTAGAGTTTTGTTTTTATTCTAAACGCTCTTAATGAAACCTTGCATTATAACTCAAGTTACTCGCTTAATCACTGGTTTGTTTTCTCAGGGATATATTTCAGCTTGGCTCCACGATCAAGTTAGTTTAATCTTGTTAAAGTTGTCAAGTTGACAAAGCATTACTGTATGAATTCATCTCTTGGTAATCTTATAGTATCTTATGGGTGATAGTCATGAGGAACTTGCATTTACTAGATTCAGTAACTTATGTATGATAGTCATGATGGTTTTAAACATACTAGTTTTAGATCCTCGTGCACGCACGGAGTTTTGGGATAGATTTTTGCTTAAATTGTTTTTATATGTTTGATAAGTGTTGAGTTGTAATATTATTATTTTTGTATCGTTTAGTAAGAATTCGTACATTGTTAGATTCGTTTTTACATGCATATTGTACATGACCATGGCTAAGGAAAAACACATAAAAACCCAAAATTTAATATTGATAAAACGGTAAAGAATAATCTATTAAACATTAATGCTTAACAGAGTTGAGATCCATATAGATCTCATATTTATCATAGATCCAAAGAAGCAATCTTAGCCATTCATTTTTCATCTAAATTAATAAAAACTTATTTTTCACTTTTTTTTTTAAAACAACATATCTTGCAAACGGTAAATCTTTAAGCTACAAAAAATACACCATCGCGACGAGAATTAAATTATCTATCCATAGATATGCACTTCTCTATACTTTCGTCGAACTTTTTTTTTCAAAATTTTCGTTCAAAAAAATCACACGTGATTCGTAAAAATCACATGTGATTTGTAAAAATCAAATCACGTGTGATTTTTAAAAATCACGTGTGATTTTTACGAATCACGTGTGATTTTTCTGAGCGGAAATGTTGAAAAAAAAAATTCATCGAAAGTATATATAAGTGCATATCTATAGAAAGATAATTTAATTCTCGTCGCGATGGTATGATTTTTTTCGCGTAACGATAAACGGTTTG